>JAODAL010031714.1:0-48028 GCA_025379985.1 Phyllomedusa bahiana
GCCCGGGTTTCTAATCGGGGGGAAGCAAAGGTCAGGACAGGCGGCTCTGGTTCGCAAACGTGGACAGGCAGAAGGTCAGGACAGGTGGCTAGATTCGTGGTCGGTAAACGGGAGCAACGGGTACGGTACACAGGTAGGCAAGACAAAGGCTTTCTGGAACGCTTTTTCCTAGGGAACAAACACCAAGGATCCGGTAAGGCTGCCAGGAAGGGGCCGGACTTAAATAGGAACAGTGCCCGGCAATGACCAATTACCGGCGCACTGTCCCTTTAAATTTCACACTGCCGGCGCGCACGCGCCCTAGGGGTGGCGTCGCGCACGCCGGGGACCTGAGACGGACAGAGCAGGAGCGTGGCCGGGTAAGTGACCGGTGGCAGGGATCGTGGCGAGAGCAGACCCCGGACCCGAGGTGCGGGACGGGGCGCCGCTGGGTGTCGGGGCACGGATGCGCCTGCATCCGTGACAGTATTTTACTGAATATAAAAGCACAAACACGCTTAATTAACCCTTGGATATAAATTGCGCTCCAGAAATGACCAGGAAAAATTTACTTGTATGTGGCGTTTAAAAACACTGTGTATTTGTCATGATTGTGCCTGGCACGCTCCCTGCTTTTGGTTCTGGTCGCCGGCCACGGCAGGTACGACGTAAACCATGGTTTTTAACGTAATACCTTGTATTCTTATTCACTAGTGTGAACTGGTCCTTCATTCCCTGTAGGTATTGATTCCTGGCCAACGCCCGTGGCCAGGAATCCTCCAGCACTCTTTCAGTTAACCAGTGTTCCTCCTTGATTGACAGCCTTGTTTCCCTATCTAGTTTTGTGTTTCTTCCACCCATCACCTCTGCTCTGTTTCCTCCCCTTCCCTATTTATAGCCACCACTTCGTTCCCTCATTGCCTGCTATAGGTTATTTCCCGGTAGTTCGCCTTATGCTCTTGTGTGGTTTCTGTGCTCTCCTGACCTTTCGCTTTGGACCCCGGTTATCCTCTTTTGTCTCACGTCTCTGTACCGCGCTGCCCGTACTGTTGCCGACTTCGGACTGCCCCCGGTTACCCTCTTTGTCTCACGTCTCTGTACCTCGCTGCCCGTACTGTTGCTGACTTTGGACCGCCCGACTACGCTTATTGTTCTGTGTCTGTTTGTCCTGTCTGTGTTGCACCTATATCAGTGCAGCTATCAGTCTTCCGGTTGGGGCCGGCCTATTAAGCAGTCAGGTTCCCCAAAAGTCAGGGACAAGGGCTGGGATCAGAGTCAGGGCCCACTTGTCTGTGTGTGTGTCCCTGACCGGTCCCTGACAGTATTTTACTGAATATAAAAGCGCAAACACGCTTAATTAACCCTTGGATATAAATTGCGCTCCAGAAATGACCAGGAAAAATTTACTCGTATGTGGCGTTTAAAAACACTGTGTATTTTACTGAATATAAAAGCACAAACATTCTTAATTTACCCTTGAATATAAATTGCGCTTCAGAAATCACCCGGAAAAATTATACTCGTATGTGATATAGAAAAACACCATGTATTTTACTGAATATAAAAGCACAAACACGCTTAATTAACCCATGAATATAAATTGCGCTCCAGAAATGACCAGGAAAAATTTACATGTATGTGGCGTTTAAAAACACTGTGTATTTTACTGAATATAAAAGCACAAACATGCTTAATTAACCCTTGAATATAAATTGCGCTCCAGAAATCACCAGGAAAACTGAATCAAAATGATAACGGAAGAGGTGCAGTCTCTGATAAAAGCAGTGAAACCCCCCCACCACCCCAAATCGCTGTTAAAATTAATTTCCTTTGTGTGAGATCTCTGCTGCTACTGCAGTGTCATGGCACAATGAGAGCAGTGTGAGGAGCGAGCATGGCGTCCGTACTTATAGTGCTGTGACATCACAGAAGCCCGCCGGTCTCTGATTGGCTTGATGTCTGCACATGTCATTTAGGGTCTTCCTTTCTTCCTCCCAGAGTTCTCTTCCCCATGTCACGCCATGTGCTTGCGGCCATTTTAGCAGTAAAAAACATGCTTCGTTCCCGCGACCGGTATTTTTCCTGTGCAGTGGGAACGCACCCTTAGGCCGTGTTCACACGCTTTTCCTGACGGATTTGTGACCGTATTGAGCTCACAATCCGCCGTGATAGGGCGGACGGGTGGCCGGAGCGGCGGGGGCCCTCCCCGGCCATAGACATGCATTATCTAGGCGCGTACGCGCCGAATAATGTGCGTCACTTCTCCCCCCCCCCCCGGCGGATTCGCCGAGCGGGAGGAGCGACGGTCCACTCTCTATGAAGCAGTGGACTACGTAATTGCTGCCGCATTGCGCCGTACGCAGGGCAAATCCGGCGTTCAGTACGGCGCCAATTCCCGGCAGAATAAGCCGTGTGAACGAGGCCTTAAAGTTGCTGGATCCTACTGCAATATATGTTTCAGTGTATCTATTTGAAGAAAATTGTCAGATTTTGTTACTCTATACAAAAACAAACAAAAGGTTACCAAGAGGGTTTTTAGTTCTAAAGATTTATAGCCTTTACTTTTCGTATATCAAAAAAAGTCATTCAGAAAGGCATTTTTTGTGTTTTGAGTCTAAAATCCAATGTGGTTAGTAGTCAATGATAGTCAAATAGCAAGCACCGTTTTAATAACTGACTGTCAATTATGTGAGAATAACTTTGATACTTCTACCTATTCAGAGATTGTTTTCTCGTGGCACATTGTGCTTTAAATTAGTAAGAAATGTTTGTTCAAACAATCATTGTTTATTTGTGAAAAATATAAAAAATATCATGAAAATTTGGATAAATTTGCAATTTTCAAAGTTAAAAAATTTCTCCATGTGAGACAGACAGTTATTCCATTCAAAAGAGTTTAAACTAACACCTACCATATGTCTACTGTAGGTTGTCATCATTCTATAATTTTTTATTTTTTTTTTCCAAATTAGGGGACTTAGAAATTTAGTAGTAATAGTAATAGTGCCCTAGTGCACAATTTGTCTCAACCACAAGCCCAATAATAGGAGGCATTACCGGGCTTTGGGGTCTCATTTTCATTACGATTTTATTAGCGCCATCAGTTTGGAACCTAGGTGGTAAAACATAATAGTACCACTAAAAAAAAAAACATTGGACTACATCCTTAGGATATTCCAGGTGCACGAGATATTACCCCACAGTGTTTTTAAAAATTTTTAGCTAGCTCTGAAAAAAAAAAAATTCCAACCATCTGTAATTTTAACTGAAAATGTTTAATTTTTACATGGAATCCTGGAAAAAAAGCACCCCAAAATGTGTTACACAATTTCTTCAAAGTATGGCTATACCCTACATGTGGGTGTAAACTGCTGTTTGGGCGCAGGGCATACAAAAGAGTGCTATTTGGCTTCTGGAACGCAGATTTTGGTGTGGCCATGTCGCATTTGCAGAGCACCCAAAGTAGCAGAACATTTGACACCTTCCAGAAGTCAACGCATTTTGGATACAACATGCCTCATGGATCCCATCTAGGGGTGTATTGTGCATTTTGGGTGCACAGATGTTCCGTAGTTTTTTTAGCATTGGGCCATGAAAATAGGGGGAAAGAAACGCAGTTCCGCCATTGTTTTTTGGGATCCATTTTTACAATGTTTGCCGTACGGGATAAATGACAGGATAACTTTACTATGTGGTTCAATACAATTACAATTATATAAATTGTATACAGTTTTTTATGTTTTATTACTTTTACACAATAGAAATACATTTAAATACAACCATAACTTTTTATTTTTCTGTATACGGAGCTGATTATGGGCTTGTTTTTTGCAGGATGAGTTGATATTTTTATTGTAACCATTATGGGGTGCATATGATGCTTTTTATTAAGGCTTTTGTGAGGCATTTTGAACAAAAAACAGCAATCTTGGTAGAGTTTTTCATTTTTATTTTTTACAGTGGTCACCGTGCAGTATAAATGACAAGCTAGCCTTACTCAGCAGGTTGATACGATTACAGCGATACCCAATTTGTATATTTTTTTTAATGTTTTACTGCTTTTACACAATAAAAACACTTTTATTCAAAATGAAAAAACGTTTTTGCATCGCCATAGTCCGTGAGCCATAACTTTTTTCTTTTTCTTTTTATGGAGCTGTGTAGGGGCTTGTTTTTTGCGGGATGAGTTGACATTTTTATTGGTATAATTTTTGGGAACAAGACTTTATGATCACTTTTAAATTTTATTTTTAACAGTGCTCACTGTGCAGTATCCATGACGCGTAAGTTTTACTCCCTGGGTTGAGACAATTATGGCGATCCTCAATTTATATAGTTTTTTATGTGGAAGCTATTTTTTTTTTTAAAGTGTTTTTATTGTGTAAAACAATATTTATGCATCGCTATCTTCTGATAGCCATAACTTTTTTGTTTTTTCAATTAACAGAGCTGTGTAATGGTTTTTTTTTTGCGGGATGAACTGTCGTTTTAATTGGCACCACTTTCATGTTTATATGAGCTTTTGATCACTTTTTATTCCATTTTATGTGCCGCAGAATGAACAAAAATCACAATTCTGTCAGTTTTTTTTTTTAGGGGTTTAACTGTGAGGATTAATTTTGTGACATTTTCATAGGGATGGTCGTTACACACGCGGCAATACCAAATATGGGTACCTTATTTATTTTTGATCTTTTTGGGCTGATTGGCATTTGTAAAGGGGAAAAAGAACGGTGTACTTGTTTTTTTTATTTTTCGTGTTTGTGTTTTACTTTGTTTTACCTTTTTTTGTACTTTTTCACATTTTTTCCCTTTTTACCATAGGGGATTTGTAACAGCGATCTTCAAATCGCTGTTACAAGGCAGACCAGCATAGAGCAGAACTGCTCTATACTGGTCTCCATGGCAACTGTCAATCCCCATGCCCACAATGCATTGCGGTCATGGTGATGTCACCAGACAAAGTAGTAAAAAATCCGGGCTGTAAGGTAGGAGACCAATGAGCAGCGCAGAATGCAGGCAGGAGGTGCTCACTCCTCCTGCCTGCAACTTTATTATCATGACCATGATAGGTTGCGATAATAAAGGGTTAATATACCGCTGGTCCCATGCAAGCAGGGATGTAGCTATAGGAGATGCATCGGTAGCAGCTGCTTCGGGGCCCTGCATCCTGAGGGGACCCAAAAGCCCCTTTGACATGTGTGTCATATAATTACTGGACCCCCAAAACTGCAAAAACTGAACTTTTGGGCACTGAGTGTGATTTAGCAAATCCAAGCACTATGTATAATATATATCCATGTAAATGAGAGTTAGGCATTATGTGAGCCTGCAAATGTCGCCAAATAACAGCTTCTGGGTGTGGGAAAGATGCGGTCAGCAATACCAAACTCCCTAGCTATTGAGGTCTATGGAGAGGAAAATGCTTTCTAAGAGCAGTCTGTACAGTACAGAGAGTAAGCTGAAATTAGCGTTCACAAGGCAATTCAGTGAAATATGTATAACTTGGTCATGTGATTTTAGCAGCCAATGAGAGCCCTACACCTCAGTGATGACGTTTTTGACACTTCTTTGTGCTCTTCACCAATTGGATGAGGTGTGTCGAACTAGAACTGTAAAATGTTCGGTGCGAGTTCTAAAAATTCGAGAAGTTCTACTAGAACATTCACTTTTATAGAATGATTCGATCAACACTAGTCCTAACCCATACCGTATCACGCCATTTTAAAGAAATACATGGGGAAATTTCAAATCAGATACAGTATACTCAATAGAAATGGTTGGGTTAAATAAATCAAATGGAGGAGAGATTTAAAAAAACGCGAAATGTTTTGGATCTTTTATTTAAACACATTAAAGCCAAATGATTTAAATGAAGTCACTGAGGTCATTATATAAAATTTTATTTAAAAATACATATGAGAAACATAATTTTTAATAATCTTTAGATATTTTGTTTTTGGTAGAAGTGAGATATACACTCACCGGCCACATTATTAGGTACACCATGCTAGTAACGGGTTGGACCCCCTTTTGCCTTCAGAACTGCCTCAATTCTTCGTGGCATAGATTCAACAAGGTGTTGCAACGATGCTCAATTGGTACCAAGGGGCCCAAAGAGTGCCAAGAAAATATTCCCCACACCATGACACCACCAACACCAGCCTGAACCGTTGATACAAGGCAGGATGGATCCATGCTTTCATGTTGTTGACGCCAAATTCTGACCCTACCATCCGAATGTCGCAGCAGAAATCGAGACTCATCAGACCAGGCAACGTTTTTCCAGTCTTCTACTGTCCAATTTCGATGAGCTTGGGCAAATTGGAGCCTCAGTTTCCTGTTCTTAGCTGAAAGGAGTGGCACCCAGTGTGGTCTTCTGCTGCTGTAGCCCATCTGCCTCAAAGTTCGCCGTACTGTGCGTTCAGAGATGCTCTTCTGCGTACCTTGGTTGTAACGGGTGGCTATTTGAGTCACTGTTGCCTTTCTATCAGCTCGAACCAGTCTGCCCATTCTCCTTTGACCTCTGGCATCAACAAGGCATTTCTGCCCACAGGACTGCGGCTCACTGGGATGTTTTTTCTTTTTCGGACCATTCTCTGTAAACCCTAGAGATGGTTGTGCGTGAAAATCCTAGGAGATCAGCAGTTTCTGAAATACTCAGACCAGCCCTTCTGGCACCAACAACCATGCCACGTTCAAAGGCACTCAAATCACCTTTCTTCCCCATACTGATGCTCGGTTTGAACTGCTGGAGATTGTCTTGACCATGTCTACATGCCTAAATGCACTGAGTTGCCGCGTGATTGGCTGATTAGAAATTAAGTGTTAACGAGCAGTTGGACAGGTGTACCTAATAAAGTGGCCGGTGAGTGTAACTAGTCTTAAAGTAAATTTTAAATAAAGTCCACTGGATGGCACTATAGAGCTAAACTTTTGAGCTTGCACATATTTGACTATAATTGACCGACTAATCCACAATTGGAACTTAGACTGTAAAACACAGAAAATGACTTTCTGAAGTCTTGTTGATTACAAAAACACTAATTGATTACTCACTTTCCAAACAGTTGAGATCAGTAAATAAAGCTTGCTGGGAATAATGTAGTTTAATTGGAGCGCAGTTAAAACTGCATCAAAACTACACTGTACAAGAAGCAAAAATCAACCCAAGCTAAAAGCTGGCAAAGATTTCTGTTATAACTTTCAGCACTAGTAAATGTGTTGGGCTGTTGAAGACCACAACGCCTCCTACTAAGCTCCACCCACTTTTAATGGGAAGATTCGCATTAAAAATCATAAACTTGTGCAAACACATCTCTCCACCCAAAAGAATTGTCTCAATTTTACACCAGAACTTTGACATACCATACCATAAATTCTCTCTTATTGTTTTTAGACCACTTTTTTGCCTCCAAATTTAGGGAGAAAATGGGGGTGTGCATCTTATAGGCCAAATGTAGTTTCTCAGTCAGACAAGAGGTTGGAGGGGCGGTGATATTGCAGGAAGCCGGCGGTTTCCAGCAGCATCGCCCCACTCCAGCCTCCTGCCTGGCTGAGATACTACATTCTAGTTGCATGGACTGGACTCACGTGCTGAGCCTACTCCATATGTGGTGGGTAGCGGCTGTTCATGGATCCCTGCTGTTAACACTTTAAAGCTACACCTAATTGGTATTGCCTTGTTTGTAAAAGTCCAACCTATTATAATATAACATCATTTATCCTGTACGCTGAACACCATAGAAGATAAAAAATTCCAAATGCTAAAACTGTGAGGTTGTTTTTGGTCATTTCACATCTCCAAAATAAAAACTACACTTCAGCCTGCACTTTTTGCTTAAATTTTTTTTCCCTATTTTCCTCTAAAACATAGGTGTGTCTTATAGTCCAGTGCAATATACAAATTAAAGTAACGCACACTGGCCCAAGTGGAGAAGGTTGGTAAAACCTAATATACATAGAACCAGATAAACCACGACACCCCAATGTAATGCATATAAAAATATATTTATTATGAGAATAAGCAGAAGGATTTTGCAAGATATAGGGTCGTAGTTATAGTATGGGAGGCTACGGAAACAATAGTGTTGAAAAGTCCAGATTACTGCATAAGTATAGAACAGGTTACAAATGCCAATGATAAAGATTTAGGATGTCAGATATAGTTTTGGCAAATTTTGTCAAATGACATCTAAAAGGAAAATGAACATAGTAAGTATCCACAAAATGAGTATGCATAACATAATAGACAGTAATAATTGGATCTAGAGACCAGAGATCAAAAGAGTTTGACAGCGAGAGAGTTTAAGGGATGGAGGAGAGGGGAAACATTAAAAATAAGCACAAAGATAGGAGTAGAATAGAACAGAAAAAAATGTTAGTAGAAGATGGAAGGAGAGGTAGCAAGATAGAGGAAGAGAGAGAGAAGGGGAGAATAGTAGGAGAGAAATGAATAGGGTGGAGTCACATGGGATATAAGAGTAGTAAAATATAGGTATGATGACTGGGATCCTATAAGTGGAGAAAGGGGAAAAAAAGGAAAAAAGGTGGCTGAGTGTGGCAGCAGAATAGAATATGTATGGGCAAGAGTGAAATGGAGAAGGCAATACCTGGTGTAGCAAAGAGACTAGATATCCCTCCCCTAATTCTTCCTTTCCCTAACACCAGTATTCTTCTCCTTCCCTCTCATACATCTTCTATTCTGCTGCCACACTGCCACCTTTTTTTCCCTTCCTCTTTTTTTTCCTTTTCCTACACCTACAGGATTCCAGTCATCATAATTACATTTCACTACTTTTATATCCCATGTGACTCTACCCTATTCCCTTATCTCCTACTATTCTCTCCTTCTCTTCCTCTATCTTATTACCCTCTCCTATCCTCTTCTACTATTTTTTTTCTGTTCAATACTTTGCGATTATTTTTCATTTTTCCCCTACCCTCATTCCCCAAACCCTTCTCATTGTCTACCTCTTTTGATCTCTAGATCTAGTTGTTACTGTCTATTATTTTATTATGTATACTCTTTATTATGTATACTCATCATGTGTATACTTACTATGTTCATCTTCCTTTTCGATGTCACTTGACAAAGGCTCCTTGCCAAAATGTTGATATCTGACATTCTAAATCTATATCCATGACATTTATAGCCTGCTCTATACTTATGCACTAATATATATATTTATATATATAGATATATGTATATATATATATATCTATATATATATATATATAAATATATATATATATAGTGTTTGTATGTATTACAGTGCTGAGCCATTGAATATCTGTTTTTATGGTATAGTGCGTCTAAGGCTATGTCTACACTGCTATAACGTGATAAATGTCCAGCACGACCCCGATGGAAATATTAAAAACATACAAAATTTATTATGCAAAACCATAAAAATAAATGAATACAAAACTTACAAATGCACTTGGTCAGATGGCAAGGAGTGGTGACCAGAGAGTCCATGAGACAAAAAACACTGACGCGTTTCGGGCTTAGTAGATAGCGCCCTTACTCATAGTGACAGTTTGCATGCAACATTTGAAATGGATTTATACCCCACTAATTAGAACTTAATTGCACATAATGAAATAATAAACATGCGCTGTTCGCTAAAGGCGTAAACATAAACATAAGCTTACCAAGGCTGGCATGCCGCCATCCACATGCCAAACTCTCCCGGGTTTGAACGCCGCTCTACACTTCCGGACATGCGCAGTGTGCGGAATGAAACTAGTGCTGGCAAATGGGTAAGCGCATGCGCACCCCCTGCCCGTGTCTTACAATTGAAAGGTGGCGTGCCGGTTGCCATGGTGCTATGCCGCTACTGTGTATAAGCGAATGCCAGTGTTGCATTATAGTGTGTTGGCACTAGCAGGTGAGACCTTGCATGGACTGCCCGTGCTGCTTTTTATTGGGGGAAATAATTGATATTACAATGTAAGCATGATAAAACCGTAGTTTAAAACCATTATATAAAGTCAGAAATGACTAGTGTTGTATGTGACTTGGTGCTTATGGCTGTACAAACTTTAATAGTAACACATTTGTTCTCGCTTAATGTTTAACCCTGTCGGGGTAGTAGTATTGAGGACTGTGATCCAATAGGCTTCCCTATTGCTGAGTTTTTGTACTAAGTCACCCCCTCTAATGGGTTTTGATACCTTCTCTATGATCTTTACTTTTAGAAAACCTGTGTCTGAATTATGCATTTGAATGAAATGTTTGGATAGGCCAGATTTATTCCTGTCTGTCATAGAGGAGATGTCATTGATGTGCTCAAGAAATCTTATTTTGAATTTTCTGGTGGTGCTTCCTATATACTGAACATTGCACTCTGTGCACCATGCTTGGTACACCACATATTGCGTGTTACAGTTTGCAAATTGTTTAATAGGAAACTTGTGTATACCAGTTTTGTCTTGAAATTCCTTAGAAGGACTGGCAAATGAACAAGTGCGGCGTTGTCTAAGGCCGCACTTGAAAAAACCCTTGCCAAGTGGTGGGTTTGTTCCGGGGGTTATGGCAACTGGAGGTTAATAAATTGCCCAGTGTTCTTGCCCTTCTCGGTACTACCATGCAACCCTTAGAGAGGATCAAATCCAATGTGGGGTCTTCCATTAGGATGGGAAGGTATTTCAGTACTATATGTTTAATTTCACTAAACTGCTTCGTATGGTCAAGTACCAATGTGGGTGTATTGTTTGTTTTTTTGTTCCTAGGGGTGTTTTTGTGTAATAAAGCTTCTCTTGGTTTCCCCTTGATTTTTGTCATAGCTTGGTTTAGTACTGTTTGGGGGTACCCCCTCTGTTTAAGCCTCTGGTTAATTGCCACTGACTCTATAGTAAAATCTGCCTGGTTACTGCACGCGTTAGTTCCCCAATTGGTATTGCTCTTTTGGTTGATTTCGTATGGAAACTATTGAAGTGCAATATGGTATTGCCTGCACTGGCCTTCCTATAGGTTTTAGTAATAATAGTATGACCAGGTTTGCCTATAAGTGTTAGATCAAGAAAGTTAACTGTTTGCTTATCATTATGATATGTAAAAGTTAAATTGAAGGGGTTGTTGTTCATATAGTCAATGAACAGAGGTACGGCAGATACATCTCCCTCCCAGATAATTAGGAGGTCATCGATGTACCTGCCGTACCAATGTATCCTGTGGTGGAAGGGATTGTTGACATGATAAATATATAACTCCTCCCACCATGACATGACCAAATTGGCCAATGAGGGAGAATATTTGGCCCCCATTGATACCCCCGACATTTGTAGATAGAATTTGTGATTGAACATGAAGTAGTTGTGTGACATAAGAAACCTGACCACATCCAGAATATATTGCTGCAGATCTGTTGAATAGTTGCTATATTTACTTAGATGATGTTGTAGTGCCCCCATGGCTATGGTGTGAGGGATACTAGTATAGAGGGCTTCTACATCACTTGTAACCCAACTATATGACTCCGACCATGTCATGTTGTGTACTACATTGAGAACATCTTTTGTGTCTAATAGGAAACCAGGAACTCTTTTAACCAGTGGTTGCAACAACGAGTCAACCCACTGGCATAAGCTTTCTGATAGGGAATGAATGCCCGAGACGATAGGTCTCATGGGGGGATTTTCTAGATTCTTGTGGATTTTTGGAACCCCGTACAATACTGGGACAACAGGATGATTGTTGATGATATAATCCACTTGTTTTTTACTAAGTGTTCCCAAGGATACCCCTTCCGCTACTAGCTGTGTTAGCTCTTTATTAAATTTATTGGTGGGGTCCTGTGGGAGATGCTTATATATGGTGGTGTTGGATAGCATGATTAACATGGATTCCTGATATTTTTGGCGATCCATCACCACCACCATGCCCCCCTTGTCCGCCATTCTGATCTCTAAGTTATCTAAAGACATAAGGTGACGTAAGGCCACTCTGTGTTTTCCCGACAGATTAAACATATTGTCCCTATGTGGATAATTTTGTAGAGATCTGAGATCTCTTTCCACTCAATTCTGGAAGACGTCCATAGATTTAGTCCTTGAGTGAACAGGATAAAAATCTGGGTTGCTCGTGCTGAAGTCTTCCGCTTGGCATATAGGCTCCCAATCTGTCTTGTTTTCTGAGGAGCTAAGGTCCTGTAGTGTCATGAGGGTAGTTTGTTCCTGCAAGGACATGCCATGATATAGATTCAATGGACTATCTCCGCTGGTAATAGAGTCCTGTATAGTGTCCTCCTGCCAAAAATGTTTCTTGATTGTCAGATTACGGATAAATTTGTTTATGTCTTTAATGGTAGAAAACAGGTCGAAGTTTTCCTTTAGAGCAAAGTTGAGGCCCATAGATAAAACGTTTTTTTCATCCTCCGTTAGATTTATTGTAGAAATATTGTGAACAGCAATAATTTGGTGGTTTTCTATTTGTTCTCCCGTTGCCTCATTTGCATATGAGATTTTTCTTTTGTGGTGTTTTCGCCCACCTCTTTTGCATCGTTTTTTGAACGTTGATTCTTTTTGTTTTTGTAAGCACTTTTGTGATAGGGGCCACTTGCTCTCATTTCATTTTGTGATAAACACTCTTGTGATGTATTTCTTGAGGTGTCTGTATTGGACTCAGATGAGTCAGAATCAGTAGATCCGAAACTGACCTTTTTGTTTTTGAATTGACGGGACTTGTGTCTCAGAATAGATCTTGGGTGACTCGCTTGTGTTGACTTGCGTCCCCACTCGTATACTTGATTCAAGGCGTAGTCTTCCGTGTCTCTTTTTAATTTGGATTTTTTTTTTATTTCCATGATGTTAGATTCCAATTTGGTTACATTTTCTCTCATTTTCTGTATTTCCTCTGTATACGTAGGTAGATCTTGGAACTCTACAATACTTGTTTCAAGTTCTTTGATATCCTGAGATATTTGTTATCATTTGTCATCTTCGTATTTGATAATGAGTTGGATCAGTTTAATGGAACACGCTGATAAGATCTCATTCCACTTAAGAGAAAACTGTTCATTTTATATAGTTGTTGGTGTCTTTTTTAGCCTGAGGCCCCTCGGTATCATGTTTTTTCTCCACGTAATTCTTCATAGAATCCCACCATATTCTGGTTTCTTGTAATGATTGTTGTTCCAAAGATCTGACTTTAGTAATGAAATCCATGTGTCTCTGGTCTTTGTTTCCTGCATCGGCATTAAACATCTGCGCCATTTTCTCTCTTCTAGAGTTACGATCATATAACGCCATTGTTACTTTGTGCAATTGGGAAACCAAATGTGCTGGTATATACCACTCCTGCCGTAAAAATCACTGACCATACAATGTGTGCATGAGAAAAATATAAATATATATAGATAGATATATATATGGGTCTATCACTCCATACTGGATGGTGCACGGCTTAAAGAAACTTGAAAGTGTCCACAGAGAAGAAATTTGCAGCCAGCTCCTATCCTGGTGATATAGTGCACGGATGTCTGCCCAAGCACGCAGAATTGAATACTATAACGTGATAAATATCCAGCACGACCCCGATGGATATATTAAAAACATACAAAATTTATTATGCAAAACCATAAAAATATATGAATACAAAACTTACAAATGCACTTGGTCAGATGGCAAGGAGTGGTGACCAGAGAGTTTCGGGCTTAGTAGATAGCGCCCTTACTCATAGTGACAGTTTGCATGCAACATTTGAAATGGATTTATACCCCACTAATTAGAACTTAATTGCACATAATAAAATAATAAACATGCGCTGTTCGCTAAAGGCGTAAGCATAAACATAAGCTTACCAAGGCTGGCATGCCGCCATCCACACACCAAACTCTCCCGGGTGAGAACGCCGCTCTACACTTTCGGACATGCGCAGTGTGCGGAATGAAACTGGTGCTGGCAAATGGGTACGCGCATGCGCACCCCCTGCCCGTGTCTTACAATTGAAAGGTGGCGTGCCGGTTGCCATGGTGCTATGCCGCTACTGTGTATAAGCGAATGCCAGTGCTGCATTATAGTGTGTTGGCGCTAGCAGGTAAGACCTTGCATGGACTGCCCGTGCTGCTTTTGTCCGGAAGTGTAGAGCGGCGTTCTCACCCGGGAGAGTTTGGCGTGTGGATGGCGGCATGCCAGCCTTGGTAAGCTTATGTTTATGTTTACGCCTTTAGCGAACAGTGCATGTTTATTATTTCATTATGTGCAATTAAGTTTTAACTAGTGGGGTATAAATTCATTTCAAATGTTGCATGCAAACTGTCACTATGAGTAAGGGCGCTATCTACTAAGCCCGAAACGCGTCAGTGTTTTTTGTCTCATGGACTCTCTGGTCACCACTCCTTGCCATCTGACCAAGTGCATTTGTAAGTTTTGTATTCATTTATTTTTATGGTTTTGAATAATAAATTTTGTATGTTTTTAATATATCCATCGGGGTCGTGCTGGACATTTATCACGTTATAGCATTCAATTCTGCGTGCTTGGGCAGACATCCATGCACTATATCACCAGGATAGGAGCTGGCTGCAAATTTCTTCTCTATGTCTACACTGCACAGGAAAACGATCGTATCTTCGGCGCTTTTCGTTTTTTAAAAGCGACGAAGATACGATCGTTCCTGCGGCCCCAAAGACTCTGCTCGTCTTTCGGTGCCAGCGTATTATACAACAACAAAGCGTGATAAAAACCGTGGTCCTGCATCAGACAAAAAACAGCCGCATTTGGGCCGTTTTTTGTCCGATGCAGTGTAGACATAGCCTTACAGTCTGAAGACTACGGTATGTAAAATGCATTTATTATCAGTTCCTTGTTTTCAATGGAATTGTAATATTTTTAAAAGAGCTTTATTGCAAGATGGATGCAAGACAAACAAAAATGCAAACAGTCCATGAAAACGTAAAAAGGCAGTGGATCCTTGGTGCTACGAGGAACTTCAGGCTGGGACCAAGAGGAACAACCAATGAACTGAAGGCTAGGACCAGGAGCAATAACTGATAAACTGCAGGGCACAACCAAAACAAACAACTGAGGAACTGCAGGCTTGGACCAGAAGGAACGATAAGGATGAGCTACAGACAGGACATTGGATTAACAGATGGCCAGAATGTAGCATACAGACAAAACCGGAAGGCCAGCAGAAAGGATCCAGCAGCCAGCCAGCGCTCAGATCCACCCAGGAACAAACGGAGATCTAGTGTTTCCTGTACACAGGGTTTCAGAGTCAGGGACATGGAACAGGAATATGAACAGCCAGAGACACTGTGCAGGAAGCCCAGAGTACACATCAGATAACTCAGGCCCCGTCTGAAAGCAGAGGTGGTTTTTAAAGCCATGCAGACAGACTACTGGATGGCACCTGCAAGTACTGAGGCCAGGTTAAGAGTTGCCCTGCTGAATGGCACGGAGAACACTGAACCTCCAGTACAGCAGCCCCCAGGGTCAAAGGCATGTTGTAGGCAAGACAGAGGCACTATCATCACAGGAATCCTAAATTTTAAACAAGAGAAACAAGAACGAAACTATGAAAGGACCTGAGAATTGCATTTCCATAGATGAATCCTCAATTCACTAGTAAAAGCAATGCTGTTCAAGTAAAGTTTCCCAAGCTACAAAAAGGAATATCTTTTTTTGCAGTATATACTGTATATACATACACACAAATGTACATAACATTCCTATAGTATGTTCACTGTCAGACTATTCTTTGCACAAGGATTTCTGCCCACATTCTGTAGTAAGGTCTGTATGCAATTTGATGCATCCATGAGAATGAAATGGAAAATTTCACATGTAGTGGAATTCTCCGGCAGCATTTGTTTTTGTTTTGCCAATGCAGAAATAAATCCACCACGGGAATAGTGGTACATCATTTATTTCTGTTGAAAACAACCAGGAAAAGCTTCCCTGATTGACAATAAAGCTAATACTCGTGAATTTGCTGTAGATTTTCTGCATAGCCATAGAAAATGTACAGCCTTGGATTTCTGCTCTGGAAATATACATCAGATCACTTCATTTGTCCAATGTACAAGACCTAAGGGTGGTTTCACACTTTATGGGGCACATTTATTATGGCAATTGCACCAGAATTCAGTTGCAATTTGCACTTAAATACTGGGTACATGCTTTACACCACATTTATTATATTTTACACAGTTTCTAGACACTTCTGCACCATATATGATAAATGGAGGCGAGGCTTTGCAGAAACTGGGGATGATTTAACATGGCTTTGCTGTGATGCTGTGCACCAAAAATATGCACCCAAATGTTGCTGCAATTGTTGTTGCAAACTAAGCCAACTAATAAATGGTGTGAAGTTACACTAGACAGTTCTAACATGTGCCAGATTTACACTAAACGTGATAAATCTGTTACATTTTAAGATGGTCTAGTCTAAGTTTACACTGTGTGAATATTAACAAACCTGCCCCAGTATTTTTTTAAATGCTGCATTTTCTAACTTTTTTCATGCAATTTTGCAAAAAAAAAAAAAAAAATGCTACAGCTGGATGTTAGCTAAACATATTCTAGATACATTGTTTGTTTTTTTGTTTTTTTTGGGGGGGGGGATTTTTCAGTAAGCTTCTCTATATTATGAAAAACCCTAAAAAAAGGATGTTAAAATGTATGAATACTTCCCATTTGCATATACAAATGTGTGAATTTTGTAGAATTTTGTACAAGCCTAAATATTGCTGAAAAAATTTGATGGTAATTTTTTTGTGATCTTGCTTGCTGATTGACCTCCAGCTAACATCTGGCTGCAGCATTTTTAGGCAAAAATTGTAAGTAAAAAAGCCAGGACAAAAAAACACAGCATTTCACCCACAAATGCTATGTGTGACACTGGCCTAAATAAAAGAAAAAAATTACTGCCAACAGGCATCATATAACCCGTTTCAAAATATACCTTTTATTAATATATCTCTAAAAAGAAAATCTAAATCACAAAATTCAACGAGTAACCAAGACACAATATTTACAACAATATGGAGGGGTAGGTACAGAAAAGAGACAATTTATCGCTAGGAAAAAGTCCATATGAGTGCCTTAAATAGGTAGGGACATCGCCCCAACAAAGACAGCCCCAACTACGAGTGGCTCACCCTGCCACACCCTACTCAACTCCTTGTAGTTACCTAATTATGGGCTATAGGAAAAATTATAGTGATAAGGAAACAACAAATAAATAGCCCTTAAAACATTTAGAAATGGGCAAAGTTGTGACAATATAATAGACTAAATGACCCTAAACACCACAATATACAATGAAAAGTCAAATACAGCCTTATCACTTATTCAGAACAAAATTGCACTATAAGATTCAAAATACAACCTTATTAACTGTTCTAATCCAAATCCTGATGCGTCACCCCAGCCACCACCCGTTAGTCCTGCGGAGTTTCATCAGTGGACAATCATTAACAAGATGCACTTATAGCTCCAAAAGATGATGGCAAAGATATAGAGGATACTCTTTGATAGTGTGACCAATACAAAATGCCAGCCTATATTGTCTAAACTGGTTATTTATACTTAAAGGGAATCTGTCGCCATTTTTTTTTTTACTTAAATCAAGCCTCTGATCCATATCTTTTCCTCTCAGCCGTTTTTATTTCCTGATTGTAGATTTCTCAATTCGGCCGCTATATATGGTTGTGGGGAAGACATTCTTGCTTGCACTGCTTTAACAGCAGTCAGAGAGATACTTTACAGAAGCTACAGAAGCTACAGAAGCTTCATGCACATAGGATTCTTAAGACAGATTCTGTCCCATAGACTTGTATAGGAGAGTTTTCACTGTGAAGGGAGAGGGGGAGTTGTGATATCTCCTCTTGTGACTGGTGGATTCTGTGTTATCTGTACACAATAGTGTCTCCTTTCAGTTTGACCCTGTTTTTAACAATAACAAGCACACTGCTGAAAAGCTCTCTAAACAGAACAGGAAGTGTCAGACGGTTATTAGGCTTAGTGGCCAAAGTGAAAACTGCAGGACTTAAAAAGTATTAAAAAAATACTGAAAGTGATATGGAAAATTAAAAACAAACAAAAATTCCTAAAAAATGTTTTTAACATAAAAATGTGAGTTAAACAATAAGTCATTTTTTGATGACATATTCCCTTTAATACATGGCATCCACGCCTAATACTCTTTAATTATCAAAATGTGTGCTACGAAAAAAAAAAAACATTAGATACTCACGCTTACAACAATCCAGCATCCCTATCAGACAAATGCGCATGCAATAAGGTAGTCAAGGAGACACAGAACAGATGTGCGCTCCAATAGAGTTACTGCACAGGTGCGCGACCCTGAGATAGCAGAACCCTAATCTTGTGTGTAGAGAGTAAGATCAGTATTGTCAGACGTGAAGAGTTAGTGTTCACACCTAGGGATGCCTCTCCAACGAAGCCTAGGTGTGGGAGTTTCCCGAATGCAATGAACAGTCCTGAATGAAGTGCTAGGAATCGCCACAGTAGAAGCAGAGATTCTGCTGGTGTCAGGGAGAACATTCTTGCTCAGACAGGTGGGTTCTTTCCAATTGCATTGGTTCATCTAGAGAGAACATTAGTGTAGGAACTGGAGGCCTTTGGAACACTACAGCAAGTAAAGGAAGTCTATGAGGTCGGACAATTTCACACTGTTGGCAGATCTCCAATTGTCTCTCCACAAAACGGATGTCTATCTAAAAGAATATGTTCATCCAGGGAGAAGGAAAGATCTTGAGCGACTAGCTTGTCCTTGATTCTTGGTGCTAGTCCTTGCCAGAATGTCCCTACTATGGCTTCATTATTCCACACGAGCTCGGATGAGAGTGTGTGAAATTGAATAGCGTATTGCCAGACCGTGGATTCACCCTGGCGTAGGCAGAACAGAGAAGTCACAAAAGAAGAGGCACACCCTGGCTCTTCAAACACATTCCGGAAGGTCCCTAAAAACAACTGGAGGTTAGTGGTCACTGGATCCCATCGGTCACAGAGGTGTGTGGCCCAGGCCAAAGCTTTGCCTGACAGCAAACTTATAACAAATACGACAATGGCTCGCTCAGGGTGGAATTGGTTTGTCCTCTTCTCCATCTGGATAGAGAACTAACTTAAGAAACCCTACAGGACTTGGGGTTCCTGTCATAATGCGGTGGCAGGGAGAGATGTAGAGTATGTCCCAAAGAAACAGGAGAGGCAACAGTAGACAGACATGCCGGAGGTGGAGGAGCAGATGTGGCTAGTTGCAGGCAAGCTGCTAGACTGTGCATGGCATCCACAAGCTCTGGTGGGCCACTGCAGCCAAAATGTCCTGAAGTTCAGTCAGGGGCACCCTGGTGGGATTGATGGCCAATCTGTACTGTAAGGAATCCACAGGTGGTGAATCGTCTGGACCACTGCAATTGATGTTGCAAGCCACATCAGGTGACGGAGTCTAAGGAGCCTCTCGATCTTTGCCAGAGCCCACCACAATGCCGGTTAAACCTGTGTGGCGGGAGAGTCCCAGGTCGCTACCTCTGATGTGACTACCCTCTGGTGGCTGCTGGGGACAGTGTGGTACAAAGTCAACAGGCAGAGACACAGTCGGAGACAGGCAGAAAGGTTAGGGCAGACAGCAGACAGCATGGTCAGGATAACGAGCAGGAAGGTCTAATACACTGAAATAGCACTCTTTCACTCTCCAACATTAAATAATACATACCAACGGATTGGCACAGGAGAGCAAGAAGTGCATCAAGATATAGGGTCAGGAATTCCGGTTCCAGCTCTAGCAAAGGAGGATGTGAGCAGTGTTGGTTCTTCGTGATTGCCAACTAAAAACACCTGTCTGGTTACACTAACCATCTTGGAAACTTCTCCTCTTACTGCAAGCCACTGAATTGGACAGATATCTCCTTCGCAGTGGTCAAAAAGTTAACTCCTCATAGAACCTGCAGCGTGATAACTCCAAGATGGTGCTGGACCCGCAGGTCACCTCACAAGATGAGAACAGTGTAGATCTCTTGGAGGTACATGGAGATTCTCTGCATCAAGGGAATGTGTGCCATGTAATAGATTACAATTGCCTAGCTCTGGAGGTGGCCAAGCACATCACCCCAGACCTCCAAGCAACTTTAGAGAAAATTTTGCAGGCATTTCTGACTAAAATCCAGCAAGATGAATAGGCTCATTCCTCAAGGATAGAGGAACTAGAACAAAAGGTGAATGTTCTGGAAACTGATAATTATATGCTGAACTCTAAACTCAGATTGTGTGCAAAGCTGAAACTGCATTTCAGGATTGCATTGAGGATCTCAAAAATTGCTCCTGCCAAAGTAACTTATGATTAGTGAGCCTCCCCGAATCATTTTAACAGCGAGATCTCCAAGACCTATGCCAGGTAGAACTACCTAGAGCATTGGACATAAACTACAGTTGCCGCATAGAATGAGTGCATCGTGTGGGGCCAGAAGTTATTTCTTCAATGGAATCAGAAAACCACTCAAGGCAGAGAAATCGCACTGTGATCATGAAATTTCTTGATTTTAATGATAAGGAAATCCTGGGAGCTTTCTGCAGACTTGACTCTCCCCTACTAATACGAGACAACAGAGTACTACTTTTTGAAGACTTTTTAATTGAAGTCTCGCAAAGAAGAAGAGCCATCAGCAAGATTTTCACTGCACTCTTTCAGCAGAAAATTCCAAATTATATGCCCCCGCAACACTCAAGGTGTTAGATTTGAAGGGCCCACCAAGGTTCTATAGTTCTACTACAGATGCATAACTTGACCTACAAGACATATTAAGCTGGAACACAGGCAACAGGCTACCGTTCATCCTGAGGAACACCCAGATAAATTGAGTGATAAAAGGTCCTCAGATGTTGCCTGTGCCTCTTCCCTCCAAAGGAACACCACATGCCAAGGAAAGGAACCCACCTGGATCCATTTTCAGACTGACTTTCAACTTCTTCATGTTGGCTTCTATGATTTCCTACAAGGTGGTTTGTAAGTACCATAACTCTGTGACAACAACTTGAAATAGGTTTTATCATTCTAAAATGAAATCTCTTGCTGTTCTGAACACTTAATATGCTTTTGACCTACACCCATACATACATATTATTAATACAATTTATCTCTAAATTATTTTATTTGGTATATATTCCAATGTAACTGCCTCTTACCATTATTGGTGCTTTTGCACTAGCTATTTTCTAGAGGACTAACTCCAATACTTTTAACGTATTATGGCTGGTAACTATGAGAGGTCACCTTGATGCTTGATATAGGAGTCCTCCTCACTACAAAAATGGAAGTCGCTTTAACGCATCTAAGAAGATGATCATGACTTCTACCACACTTTTGTGCTGTTCTATAATGTTGTATATATACTTGTTTTGTATTTATGGGATATTTTTTAATTTAACTTAATGTAAGTGTGCTTCTTCTCCTTTCGAATTATGGTTCTGGTTTCCTCCTCTTCACACTTGGTGCTAGAGACATGACCACCCCTCTGATATCTCTCTTTCATAACTTTCCCACATGAACATAATTTGATGGAACATAAAAGGGTTCTGCTCCCCAAATAAGTGGATTAAAGTGATCAGACATCCAAAGCGTATGCATCCCAATGTTGTTTTTCTCCAAGAATTCCACTTGAGAGCTGAAGATATTAAAAGAATGGAGAGGTTGTGGTTAGGCCATGTCTTTGGTTCCCCATCAGACAACGGCAAAGCTAGGGTTCTTACCCTTATACATAAAAATTTCCCCTTTGAAAATAGTTTTGCATGATCACGACACTGAGGGTTGGTTTTATAATTTGGTTATCAAGTGGGGTGGTGAGAATCCTAGGACGACATATCAGAAAAAGAAGCGCCTGCATGCCAGTTTTAAGGCACATTAAATAAGTGTATAGTGCGCCTGAATGTGGTGTGTGGTATACCTTGCATAGTAGGTAATGGAATACCGCTGGATTCCCGTAGTTCAACAATCCAAGTGACTGCGCTGAACTTCTAATTCAGCTATTAGGATTTTAGTTACAGATTTTGTTACAGAGCAGATAACCCCTTTAAGACAGAGGTAAGAAGGGAAAGTCTGTATTAAAAGCCACAAGTAGAGTTCTATACCTTCTCCCAGGTTTTAGACTACTTGGTGCAGAAGAGGATTAACCAAAAGTCTGGAAACATCCTTTATATAGTCTATAGTGTAACTTTCAACTGATGACTTGTGGCAGTTTATTAAAGACTTGGCAAGTCAGACGTATGCTTGCATTCATATAACTGGAACCTGTCAATTCAATGCCCAACACTAAAACCATCCAGGAAAGTAGATATTTACATGTAATAAAATTACTACCGTAGATGGAGCAATATAGGTGGACGGTTAAAAGGATGGCTTAGAAAACCAGTTTGCATAAATAGATAAATTACATCCCTTCCAAAATCAGCTATAAAATAGGACAACTCAATGTCTCCTCCATTACCCTGTGCCACTACAGATAACAAAAAAGTTTAGTTGTACAATCAAACTTATGGGTGACACCATCTTTAAACTAAATAATACACAGTTGAGTCACATTATTATGACCCCTTCTTTTGCCGCTGGCAATGTGCCACTTATGAGGGGAGTCATGTGTTATGAGCTGGCTTGGTGAGTATTTAAGGTGTGCAATAAGCTGTCTGCAAACATATCCTTTGTTGCTTTCATGGTTAAAAGCAGTGATTTATAAGAGTTGATAATTATTGGCTTTCAGGCCAAGGGTGGCAGTATTTCTGAATCTGCGCAATTTGTGCTGTTCGTGTGCTGTTGTGGTGAAAGTGTATCATGAGGGGACAAATGACACCGTTGTGAATAAGCATCATGGAAACTGTGAAGCACCAGGTGCCATTTATGCGAGAGGTGTAAGTTGGTTATGAAGGTGCACAAGGGCAGAGTGACACATGACAGCGGAGCAGCTCACCGCTAAAGTGAATCAGAGGCCTCCCAGACATATATCTAAAGCAACTGTTTAGCGTTCCCTATTCTATTTGGGGCTCTGAAGCAGACGGATGGTCACTGTAACTCTGCTAACAAAGTTGCATTGCCAAGAAAGAATCCTGTTTTCATTGCAGTATCGGAATTGAACCGTCACTTATTGGCAAAGGGTTGCCTTCTCCAAAGAATCATGATTTTTTGCTTCATGGAATGGATTGACACCGGTGTTTTAAGTGAGAAACAAAAGAGAACAAACACCCTGTAACCATTGCTGGAAGAACACATTGCTGGGCCTACTGATCCATGTGGAAGGCTTTCTCAAATGATTTGGGTATGAATCCATCCTTGTAGATCATGCACCCATCCATGCTGATTCTCTCACTCCACCTCTTCCCCTCACCTTCTCTCTATTGGTGTCCCTCAGGGGTCAGTCCTGGGCCCACTACTCTTCTCTCTCTATATCTGTGGTCTCAGTGAACTCATAGCATCACATGGCTTTCAGTACTACTTGTATGCTGATGACACTCAGTCTACGATACATCTCTGGCCTGGATGTTAACTTTCTCCTTTCCATGATCCCAATTTGTTAGTCTTTCAGATCCTTCTTCTTCTCCACCCACTTTCTCAAACTCAATATGGAGAAAATAAAGTTCATCATCTTTAACCCCATCCCACTGCACCTTTTCATCCAATCTATCTATCACAGATAATGGTTTCATGCTCTTCCCTGTCCCACAACTCCTCTGCCTTGGGATAGTCTTTGACTGTGCTCTGTCTTTCCAACTGCACAGCTAAACCCTTACCACCTCCTCCTGTCTTCACCTGAAAAATATTTCCCATATCCGTTCTTTTCTTGACTTTGACACTGCAAAGCTGCTTGTTCATGCCCTAATCAACTCCTGCTTGGATTAATGAAACACTCATTTATGTGGCCTTCCATTTTGTACTCTTGCTCCCCTTCAATCCTTCCCCAATTTCGCTGCTCGGTTGATCCACCTCTCTCCTTGCTACTCCTCTGTGTCTCCCCTCACCAAATCCCCCCACCAGCTACCTATTGCCCAGACATACAAATCTCTTTACAATGTGTTCCTCCCAAACATCTTTGCCTTAATCTCATGATACCTCTCCTCACTCAATCTCCGTTCATTACAGGACCTTCTTCTCTACTCTTTTCAGGTCCTCACATAACCTTCTTCAAGATTTCTCCTCTGCATTCATCATGCTCTGGAACTCACTATCCCAACACATCAGACTCTCCTCTACCTTTACAGCTTTCAAAAGTGACCTGAAAACCCATCTCTTCAGATTAGCCTACAAATAACAATAACTCTGCTGCCATTTCACCATAATACAAACCTCTCCAGCCCTTACCTACTGTATTGTAGAGTGTAATCTCTCGCGGGCAGGATTGTCTTTTCTTCTGCATCAGTTTGTTATTTAGTGTTATTATTGTATTTGTCCTGGTCTTATGTACCTGTCTCCCTGGTAATCTTACCTAACAATACCTGAGACAGGTCAGATCACCATTGTGCTCTTCACTGATGTGTAGGGACACAAGTTTGTCAGTCATATGTACAGAATATTGTTACCTACGTGTTTGCCAATTATTTGATGAAATTCACATATAGTTTTGCTTATGTACTCCAATTACACATTTGACCATCTGCTTTGTGGATTCTAAACCTTGTGTTTTGCTCATGTCATTGCCTGTCTACTCTATATTTATCTAGGCATTCCTAGAAAACAATAAATCTGTCAGTCTGCCCTTCCAATCATCCACACAGTATTATAAGATTATCTTGCAGATAAATTCTTCCTTTTAAAGTAGCTGTAAACTGAACTTGTCCTGGCCTTCAGTTTTTTTCTTTTTATAATCATAGATAGGGAAGTACAATGTTTGGCATTAATTATTTTATTGCATAGCACTGCAAAAAAACAGGCCAAAATTTTAAAAAATGCTATGTAAAGGCCAGCGTACAAAACTATATTTTGACCCCTTTCCACAAATGGACGTAACTGTACGTCCAGAGTGCAAGTGAATTGCAACAATCAACTGTACAATTACAACCACTGACATCCTCGTGATGTGATCGAGAGGTACTGATCATTGCTATGAGAATTGGAGACCAAATCATGGCTTCCGATTTATCTGTAACATACGCCTGTTAGGCTATGTCTCCACAGCACAGTTATTTAGTAGTTTTTCTTCCAGCGTTTTTCGTTTTCTAAAACCGCTGAAAAAACGATTGAAAACAGGTCACATAGACTTCAATAGTAAAAATGTTCTGTAGTCTCCACAGAATGTAATTTTTTTTTTTCTTGCTGCTGATCGTTTTTATAACATATGTGACACTCACATTCATCTGGCCGCCATCTTGGACAGTCTTAGGGGGTCTTTAGCTCTCGGGAACGCCGTCTTTGGTAAAACGGATGGCACACCGACACAGGTCTTCTGTTTAATACTGGCCTCAACCAGCTTTATTGAGGCACAGTATACAGAACACAAACATCAAAAACATAAATAAAATCTTCGGCCCCTCTAGCCACTAATTAAAAAATAAAATTGCCTCTCTAACCTGTGGTCTGGATCTACCATCCAGCACCACTAGCAACAACTTCACCAGTCTCCACTGGTTTCGGCTTTCTCAAGCCTGGGGGTTCAGAACCTCCTCTCACCAGCTCCACTGCTGCTCCAAACTTCAGCTGACCACACCCCCTTGATCACCTAGAGTATGAGGTCTTTAATAGATCTCCAGAGACTTACCCAATACCTGGGCTGGACCATAGGGATCTGGAACGTGGGAACAACCACCCACCCATCTGCAGTTGTTCCGGGAAAGCCAGCCCTTAATGGCTGGACATTAGCCATGCTAGGTACAAGGGTCAGCAACCTACTGCTGCTAACCGACAATACCTGGCAGAAATAGGTAACTACTTGTAGTTGCCCTGTCACATATCCCTCACCCCCTGATAAAGGCCATAGGTCTTTTTCAGCTCGCACCACCTTCCTCCAGGATCAAAACTCCAACAGAGGGACTCTGACTCACACAGCTTATATTGTGCTTGGTTTCTCTGAGGAAGCACGCCACTTTTCTCTGGGAAATCCCTTTTCCCCCACCTGTTCCATAAGCCCAGAGACATATATCCTGATTTCTGCTGGACAGCATCAGAGTCATCCATACATTCCACATTTCCCTTTTCCTCCTTGGTACCTGTTGCTACGGGCAACATCCCCACTACATCATCAGGGCCAGAGACTAAATTTTCCAAAAACAGCTCAGCCGTGGGCTCAAACCATGCGCTCACCTCATAATCGGCGACAGACAGTTTACTGCCACTTACTACAGGTGGCCTGACGTATGCACACTCTGCTGCAAGGATGTCACCACCTTCAGCCCACATGCTGACATTCACAGGGTTACTACTGACCCCTCCAACACCAGCACTATCATTCCTTGTAGACTTTTCCCACACACAGACTACCTTAGCACTGTGCCCACTGGGCACTGTCTGCACTATTTCGGGTCCCACATAAGCAGGAGACCCTTGGTTGGATCCTGCAACCACACTAGCTTCCCCAGAGGCAGTAATGACAGCACCCCTCCCAAGGTTACTATCCACCATGGCCTCAAGGGGCACACCTAAGACAAAACCTACCATCTGTTGGTCTGCAGGATCATAATAAGACCCAAACTTCTCTTCCTCACCAGGCCTCTGGTCCTCCCTGACCATCTCCTGTCTTTTAGGGTCAGATACAGCCTCAAATTTCTCTGAACCTTAAAGCTCCGCCTCTTGGCTACTAACTGTCACTTGGATCCGATGAGAGGAAATCTCGTCTACCCCCTTAACCACCTCAGTGATGATAACCTCCACTGCAGTAGGACCGACTGTGAGAGAACGTACCTCTGCGCCACCCTTAACCTGTAGGCCAGTGGTCACAGAGTTATTACATACAATCGCAACCTCAAGAAAAGCCCTGCCGATGACCTCAGCCTCCTTACCAGGTGAGTTTCTAATGTCTGAGGACTCGCTCGTCCCTCCATACACATGACTGACAGCAGTGGGAAGACCCTCTTCATGGCCTGTTTCCGTTTTTCCCTGCAATATCCTTGCATAACTACAGGGGTCGCTGGCACTCACATGAGCTTCACAGCCTGCCACAGGTATTCGACTTGTGGTGACCACTTGAGGCTTATATTGCACTACAGGGGCCCCAAACTGTGTCTGCTCTGCACCCAGGACCTCACCAATCTCAGAAAATACACTCTCCCCTGTGCACAGTTTTAACCTGCTCCGTTTAGCAGTAGACCCTTGGCAGCAATATGTGGAGACGTTTCCTTCCCATCCCCCACAGCCATCTCTAAGAGAGAACTCTCAGTTTCTATCTGGGACACTCCTGTATCTTGCTCACCATCAAGGACAGCCAGACTAACCTCCTTCTGGGTCTCCAACTCAACCAACCTGTCTGTGTTCACATTAGTCAACTAAGTCACCTTCTCACCACCAGTAGGGGCACCAGACATCTGGCTGGACAAAGCACACACATATAAGTCATCCCACAGCACGGGACATAACTCATCTTTACAATTCCCTCCATACCTTCCAGGAAAGATTTATCCTTTGCCACAGACCCCTGCTCCTCTTTACCATCTGGGGATTTAAACATGCCCCCCTCCCCTTCACTAGGGTTTGAGCATACACCCACCTCAGGGGTGTCTAGCAGCTCACTCTCTCTGTCACTGCAGTCTTTGTGACCACTGCAGTAAGAGCTACTGGAATTAGAGCAGACACTGGAAAATTTTCTCACAGGGGGACTACAGGTCACAGCACGACTTTTCTCTTCATTCCCTGCAGGGTCACAATCTGGATTTCCATCACAAAGCTCCCTCTCTGGAATCCCCTGCTCAGGGCTGCACCTAAAATCTGCCTTGGCACACGTTTTCTTTGCAAACGTATTATCATCACTGTCATTTGAACAATCAACATCCTCAGTACTCTGTAGCACTGACACACTACAGCATCCACTCCCACACCACAACTGAGACTCCACAGTGTTTTTCCCCGTTGTAACTAACCAGTACATTCACACTCATAGTCTCCTCATGTATGGTAGCAGAGCCCTCATACACAGCAGCAGAACAATCACATTCCGGGGTTGCCGATTCTCTTTCAGGAAACACACTTGTAGAGTTCCCATTAAAGCAGGCAAACATCTCTCTGGGACCAACAAGAGCAGAACATACTTGCTCACAGGACACACCCTCATTAACCTAGTCTCCTCATACATTGTAGGAGAGGAATCATTCCCAGGATTCTCCAGTTCCCTTCCAGGCTGCCCACTGAAGCAGGAAAGCTCCTCTCTGGGACCAACAGCAGTCGCACAGAACTGGTGGCTATCAATCCCTGGGCACGCATTACCTGCGACTTGCAGGCTACTACCAGGTACACACCGTTTGCTGGCGTTACTGGTAGACACCTTTATGAACTGGTCACCAGACACATCACACCCCACTGTAGCGCACTCGTATTCCCCGACTTCCACAACAGGAGAGGCCGAGGACACCTTGTTGCTAGGGGCAACCACATTAGCTCCACCTGAGCCGGACTGCTCTATAGCTGAGGCTGGCAATTCTTTAGAAGCTAATTCCCACTCTGCCTTTACTTCACACTGGGCCGCTCCTAAGCTACACCCT
This sequence comes from Phyllomedusa bahiana, assembly GCA_025379985.1. Taxonomy (NCBI): domain Eukaryota; kingdom Metazoa; phylum Chordata; class Amphibia; order Anura; family Hylidae; genus Phyllomedusa; species Phyllomedusa bahiana. The sequence goes on from JAODAL010031714.1 coordinate 28,618, forward strand.
GCTCTTGCTTTAGCAGCTACTTCACACTTGGCCATTACTGCAGCTGCACCACCGCTAGCTGCTTGTTCACACAGGGCCGCAGTAACTGGGGCTAACTTTGTGCTACAGCTAACAGCCCCCTGCTCAGAATGTGTGACATGTCTATGAGTTAAACATATATTTAACACATTAGTAGTATTTTCAATATTCACTATTGCATGTAAGGAACCGAGTCCTTCAGACTCTGCAAGTCCACTGCTCTCAGGACTCTTCTGGCTTGTCCGCAGGGGCGTAGCTACAGGGGGTGCAGCGGTAGCAGTCGCTACCGGGCCCAGCAGCCTGAGGGGGCCCAAATGCCCTCCAGCCACATAAGAAGATACCAGCATTGTAAATGGTGCATGGTAACTGGGGGGCCCCATTTCACTTTTCGCACCAGGGCCCACGAGCTTGAAGTAACGCCTCTGCTTGACCGCATCTTGGGGCCTCCGTCTAGCCCAGCCAAGTCCTCACATATATCATGCATATGACCTACAGTCCCATAGCACATAACCAACCCCACTGGAGCAGTCTCACCAGGTATGATGGCTGAGTTCAGTCTGGATCGCTCCTGCTGACTGTCCATGTCAGCCTGGATGGGGCTCCATTCACCTGAGGCTCCAGGGCTTGAGGCTGCATCCTTTCTGGCCTCCTCCTGAGAGGACAATCAGGAGCACAACTCTCTGCTCTGTGGCACCTCCAGCATGGCTCCCTCTGCAACTTGGCCTCTCCAGACGTGGACGCACGCTTTCCTGGAATACAAGGCCTCCTGGCCACAGGACATCCGCTCATGCAGTCGTCAGGTTGGTTGCCCTTGGCAACAGACTTCCACCTTTTTGGCTCTGCATTCCTCTGCACAGAAACAGTTCTGGTTAACCCCATACATGCCAGAATCACCGCCTTTAGTTTGGGGTATTCTCTAGTGTCCTGCAGCGACATGTCGCAGTACACCCTCTGGGGCTTGCCGGTCAGATAGGGCGCCAGGACCTCAGCGCACTGCTCTGTGAGTAGCCTCTCGCTCACAGCTACCCGCTCAAAAGCTGCAAGGAAGACCTCCACGTCTTCCTCTGCGGCCATCTTCCACATCACCCTCCGCACTGCACTTTTGGCCCTCAAGTCCTCCTCTGCAGACTTCATCTGTGACACAGCCTCTCTCCTGGTCTTCAGCTGCGCCTGGAGCCTTAAATGGCTTTCTCGCTGGTCAGCCTCAAGCTCTGCCCGGAGTTTTTTATTATCCTCCAGCTGCTGGGCAGTCATCTGCACCAACTGGGCGAGCAGCTCCTCCATCGCAAAACTTTATTTAACAGCAACCCAGTCTCTTCAGACTCCAGCCCTTTAAATTTCGATGAAGCAGTCATATGCAAACGGCATTTTTCTGCACCACTTTGTGCACACGTCAATTAGTGCCAATATTTGTCCATCGCATGCCTCCATCATATGTGACACTCACATTCATCTGGCCACCATCTTGGACAGTCTAAGGGGGTCTTTAGCTCTCGGGAACGCCGTCTTTGGTAAAACGGGTGGCACACCGACACAGGTCTTCCGTTTAAAACTGGCCTCAACCAGCTTTATTGAGGCACAGTATACAGAACACAAACATCAAAAACATAAATAAAATCCTCGGCCATCTAGCCACTAACTAAACATTAAATTGCCTCTCTAACATGTGGTCTGGATCTATCCAGCACCACCAGCAACAACTTCTCCAATCTCCACTGGTTTTGGCTTCCTCAAGCCTGGGGGTTCAGAGCCTCCTCTCACCATCTCCACTGCTGCTCCAAACTGCAGCTGACCACCTGGAGTATGAGGTCTTTTATAGATCTCCAGAGACTTACCCAATACCTGGGCTGGACCATAGGGATCTGGAACGTGGGAACAACCACCCACCCATCTGCAGTTGTTCCGTGAAGGCCAGCCATTAATGGCTGGACATTAGCCATGCTAGGTACAAGGGTCAGCAACCTAATGCTGCTGACCGACAATACCTGGCTTCCCCCCACCAAGACCAGGCTCTCGGTGGCACGTACGCCACCTAGTGGCAGAAATAGGTAACTACCTGTAGTTGCCCGGTCACACATATTACAAAAAAAACACAGAGCAGGGCAGAAAATTCACTATTGCAGTCTATGTAACCCACCAGACGGTTTTTGGTGCAGTTTTTGGCACAGCTTTTGGATGGTTCTGCAGAAAAACTGCCCAGGTGCCTAAACAACGTACAATAGTTGAATTTTGCATACATTAAAAACTGTCCAAAAACCATCCAAAAACACCAAAAAATGCACCAGAAAACTGAAAAACAACCAAAAAAACTTGTCAGAAGCCCAGCTGCTTTGGACAAAAATTGACGTTCAAAGCAGTTGTTAGGTTTTGGTTTTTGACGAGTTTTTTGTCCTGCTGTGTAGACTTAGCCTTAGGTTCTACTGGGAGGTGGAGTGTAATAGGCTGAGTGTCCTGCAATCTATTATAACAGCAACCAAGGACATTCTAATTCCCTAGTGTGACAAACAGAAATATGTAAAAGGTAAAAAAAATAAAATAAAATAAACGTAATTTTTTTAAAAAATAATATAGAATAAAAACAAAAATTCCTCTTTTGAATAATAAGTGCTACAAAGAGAATACAAAAACAAGTGCACATATTTGGTGTCACCATGTCTGTAATGAATCAGGACTGCTATATATAATTTCATGTCCCATACAGCTGAAAAATCTGGGCCCCGTGTTTATTACTAGTTCCTATCTTGTGCTATTTCAGTGAATTTAACATGTCGTTTATCCCACATCGTGAGTACTGAAAAATAAAACAACACTATCACAGTTGCTCCATTTTGTTTTTACTGCCAATGTGGTACAAATTAACGCTACAGCCCTTTTTTTAATTGAATTTAAGGAAAATTAACAAATAATGCCAACATGTAAGAGACATATGGTAAATGCAAGCTATTAATTATTTTGTGTGGCATGACTATGTCTTGAAAACCTGCCTCAAAAATTGAAAAATTGCTAATCTTTCCAAATTTTCTTTAAGATTGTTTAATAAATAAATACAAAAGCTTTCTACAAAAATTACTGTTAACCTATAGTAAATTATGTCCCAAATTCACTTGAATAGCTAAAAACATTCTGGAGTTATTCACAGATTAACTCCTTAACAACCACCCACTGTCTTTTGATTGGGCGCATTTCAGGTCATTCGTCTGCAGCGACGTCTTTTGGCATCGCTGCAGACATGGGAGTTTGTGGCACAGCCCTGATCCGAGCACAGCTCCTGCAAGAATCGGGGAAACCTCCACTCCCTGGTGCTTTAACCCTTTGATTGCTGCAGTTCATCACTGCAGCGCAATTAAAGGGTTTCCCTGCTCTGTCGGCGATCGGAATGCCCGGTGACCCGACAGAGTCTGGGGAATGGCTGCAGAGTCAGCCCTGGGACCTAGAGTGGTCCCAGTGCTGTCTGTGTAACAAGCCAGTGATCAGGGCAGACTGTGTGCTGTCCTGATCACTGCCTGTGTCAGACTGACACAGATTATAATGTATTAGCATATATGAATATGCTAATACATTACCAAGTGTAAAGAAAAAAAAAAGGGAAAATAGTTCTCCCTTCATGGGATTTATAAAAAAAATGTAAAAAACATAAAAAGTGTAAAAAAATAAAAGTAAATAAATAATAAAATAAAAATAAATATTTAGTAAAAAATAATTGTGAATACATTACACACACAAAAAAAACCTACACATATTAGGCATGCACACGACTATAATAACCTGTAGAATTAATCTAACAAGTTTTTTTTTTTTCTTTTTCAACAAGCTTTATTGAAAAATATCCAACAATAATAAAAAAACAACCATAACATACACTTATGTCAACAGCTAAAGCATATAACTGCATGTAAGTAACAAATCCCTTTTCTTGTTCTATACACATAACAGCAAACCGCTAATGAAATATTTAAAGTTAAAACATCAAACAGGTAGAAATGAACATGGCTGCTGTCAAGTACGCTGCCATCTTAACACATCCTACATCTCTCAGGCCACAACACCCACAGTGAGAGCAAGGTGTAGCAAGAGAGATGCAGGTTACAATCATAGTCAAGCTTGATAGTCTATTATCATCAGATGTATGAAAGCAAGCTAATTATTGCAAGAAAAGAGGGCAAAAAAAAAAAAAAACATAAATCAAAACACTTTCTGAACAATTTCAGACGCGACCCCAAACAAAAGCAACTAGGCGACATCAAGCAGAAACATGAAGAGAATTAAGGCCTCAGTCACACGGCTTATTTTGCCGCGGATTGGCGCCGTACTGCGTCGCGGATTGCGCTTCAGTACGGCGCCAATCCACGGCAGCAATTACGGTAATCCACTGCTCATCAGAAGAGAACATGGATTCTCAGTCGCTCCTCCCCGCTCGGCGAATTCGCGCGGGGGGAGAAAGTGACATGCACATTATTTACGGCAGAGACGCGCCGTAAACAATCAATTGTCATATGGGGCCGGGAGCGGGCCCCCGCCGCGCTCCGGCCCACGCCCCCGTCCCGCCCCTTATTCACGGCGGATTTGTGAGCTCAATACGGCTCACAAATCCGTCGGGAATAAGCCGTGTGAACACGGCCTTACAAGTTATTAAGTGTGAATGTGAATGGTGTAAAAAAAAAAAAAATTTTAAAAAACGTAACAAAAAAAAAATTGAAAACAAATTCTGCAATTATTCATAAGTGAATTTAAGCTATTCCCCCATAAAGTACAACTTGTCTCGAATAAAACGAGTCCTCATACAACTGCGTCATTGAAAAATAAAAAGTTACAACTGTTGAAACGCAAGGAGGCAAAAACAAAAAAAATTCTGGTCATTAACTACTTTTCAGGCGTGCAGTTTAAGGGTATGTTCACAGGGCATCTTCGATCCGTATGAGCATATGCTTTTCTGATGCATCTCTGGGTCCATCAGAACGCACGCAGAAACATCTAACAATTAGCAGTGACTTTATCACTGCCGGCAATGATAGACACGCAGCGGCGATTCTCATGTGAACGCCGCTGCGTGTTTTCATCGTGCCTCTCGGATCCATCTTGTGGATATGATCAAAGAAATGACATGCAATTCTTGGATCGCATCCGAAAGACAGACCTGACAGGCGCAATGCAAACACACAGCGGTGATCTCTCATGTGAACGCCGCTGCGTGTCTGTCATTGCCGGCAGTGATAAAGTCACTGATAATTGTTAGATGCGTCTCTGGGTCCGTTCAGATGGACCCAGAGACGCATTAGAAAAGCGTATGTTCATACGGAGTAAAGACGCAGTGTAAACATACCATAAGGGGTTAAGGTAGTGTTCCCCAACTCCAGTCCTCAAGGCCCACCAACAGGTCATGTTTTCAGGATCTCCCACAGAATGGACTGACCATAATTATATCACCTGTGCATCATAATGAAATCACCTGTGCAATGATAAGGAAAGCCAGAAAACATGACCTGTTGGTGGGCCTTGAGGACTGGAGTTGGGGAGCCCTGGGTTAAGGGACATATCAGATTTGAAAAATAGGCTGAGTCTTTTGGTCCAAAACTGGCTGCGTCCTTAAGGGGTTAAGGAATCTTATGGGTTATTATTGCCTAGACTGAGAAAATGGCATATCAGTCTAGAGGTATTCTACACAGAGTACCTTTTTTTGGATAAGTTTCCACATATGCCCCAGCAACATCACCGGGGAGGTCTTGCACTTTCCAGAAAAAACAAATAGCAGCCATGTGCAGAGCCACTGCTCCTCCCTGTCCCATTTGACAGTGGATGTCATAAAGGTTTTACTAGTTGAGGTGATCATACACACAGCTGGCTGAGGAGTCCTTGTCACCACATCACCCTTCCCTACACAAATCAGTTAAGAATACATTGCATGTGCATGTTTCCTTCACACCGGGTATCGTGTTTAAAATTAATATAACCCATTTCAGTCTAAAATAAACTGACTTCCATCTGCTTCCTGCAAATTCTCGAAATATTTTCCTCTTCTATGTAAATAACACTTCAGTGAAGCATGAAGACTTCTACAACTTTCTAATACATTTAAAAAGGAATTTTCTATGCCAGCCTTTATCTACAATACATTAGAGTAAGATATGACAAATTTCAGCCCTCTTAATAAATTTGGTGTCTTTGCCAGGTGCAAGATGCTGAAATCTCATTGTACAGTTACCCAATTTATCTCATATTTCTGTTGTAAATAATAGTAAATTTCCATTGTTATGACCATTTATCCAGTAAAGCTAAATCGGTCTCCATGTTACTAGAGATGAGTGAATTTCTCAAAAATTCGATTCGGCTGATTCACCGAATTTTTCAAAAAAATCTGTTTTGTTCCGAATTTATTTGTGACGAAGCACGTTAAAAAACAGCTATTTCCTGGTTTCAGAGAGCCGTAGGGGTGTTGTAAACATTGTGCCATGCAAAAACAAGGAGGGGTTTTTTTGGTATTGAAACAAAATGCTGTCATTTGTAGACACCAATGACGGGGCGGGCCTTAGAATCGTTCATATTTCACTTATCTGGGGGCATAAGGGGGGTCAAAACTGACCAAAAAACTGCAGTGGGAACGCAGTCTGACAGGGTAATGTAGCTCCACTAGAAAGAACCGAGAAGAGGCCATGGGTCAAAGACACACTTTTTTACACGAAAAACAGATATTCCACATATTATGACAGACCTTTCTCAAAAATGCCGATACTGTAAGCCCCCCCCCCCCCCCCCCAAGAGTGGAGAATTTATCGGATAATTTTCGTTGAGCGCTGATCATTTTAGCCTTCCTTTTGTCTGTCAGGGGTCATTTTCAATCGTCAATAATCCCTCATATTGCTAAAGCCAAAAAAGGGAACAAGGGGTTTGATAAAAACAAGATAAAGAAAATTGAAATTTGCATGTCTTCTGTTTTTGTATCCACTCCTTTTTTGGCTACCTAATCATCAACAATCCTGATGCAATAAAGGACTATGTCAACGGCCTTATGCTTCTCCAAAACAAAACCACAGGAAATTTACAGGTGGCGAGTGAGAAGTGTCATTTGAGCACAGAGTAGGTCACAGAGGGGGCAAAAACATATGTTGAGGGGGCTGCAGCAAAAAAGGCCACAAGGGTACAAGACAGATTGAAAAGGGTGGCAGCAGCATGAGAGCCAAAATTTGGCACAATTACACGTGTGGGGGGTGGGGGCAGCAACACACAGCACGGGCCCGGGATGGCACAATGACAAAATTTTTTGAGTACGGCAGCTAGGTACATAAGAGGAGGTGGTGGCAGAGCAGCTCAAGCCAAGAGTGACATGGTGACATGCCGGGAATGACAGCAGCACATAAGGAGACCTGAGGGGGTGGGGTGGCAGCACTCAAATTTTTCTATATAAGGCCCAGTAAAGATGGGTAAGGGGGTGGCAATACCAGTCCCTGGTAAAACATGGTGGGGGGTAGAAAGCACTGGCAGCAGATGTGGGCATCAGCGGGGGGCCACCTCAAATAGTAGCTGGGGCAGGTACCAGGTGAATCCAGATCATTTGAAGATGTCATCTGGGAAGGGATGACCAAGTCAACCATTCAAAACCATTGGCTTGGGGGTCAACACATGGCCCTAGATGACACTTGTACTCGGCCCGCAATGCCCAAGCTGCCATTTTCCCCTACTGTCTGCAACCTGTGCCTGCTCCGGGAAATTTGCTGCATACTTTTTTGAAAAAAATTTACAATAAAACAAACTCTGTTTAATGTAGATGTGTATTGAGAAATAATCACTTATTTCAGGTTTTCACCATATACTGAAAAAGTAACTTTTTTGACGCAGAGAACAATACCCAAAATAAAAACCTGTTTTAAAGGGAAATGTAGCATGGGAAAAATACACACACAGAATTTTAAAAGATATTTCACCACAAGAATGAAAAAAAGTAACTTTTTGGGCACCGAGAGCAGACCCAAAATACAAAACCGCGGGTTCAGGAACATGAAAGTATATGACACACACACTTTTAGTTGAAAGTATTTCACCCCAGAACTATATAATCAAAGTTTTTGGGCACAGAGGCAATCTTGCTGCGCAGAACCTCTGTGTAATAAGAGACACAGTGGCAAGTACAAATGTAAAAGCGGCCTATTTAAAAGGCTGGACATCACAGAAGCTTGCTGCGCTGATTCACTGCATTCTGCATGTCATGACTTGAGGATTCCTTTTTTTTCCCCCATAGTTCTTTCCCCCCATGTCCCCTATTGCTCATGCCTTTTTTAAAAAAAAAACCATTTGTTCCCACAAATGTCAGGAAATTCGCCTTCTTTTGGGAAAAAAAATTTTTCCTAAAACTAGAAACGAATCCACTCACAATTTCTCACCCCACATTTTACATAAAATAATTATGACCGGTGGTGGACCTAGGGCCCTTGTATAAAAACTGTCAAAGCTAAAACTCACTTTGGGTTGCCCATAGCAACCAATCAAGCGTCCCTCTCATTTTCCAGAGCACTATATGGAATAAAGGGGGCGTTCGATTTTTTGTTTGGGGCAACAAAGTGATTTTAACCTAAAAGTTTTTTCATATATGTTGCCCTTTAGTGTCACCCCTTGCATTTTTGACTTAAACCCACCATGAGTGATCAAAGGGAGTCCCCGGGTCTTCACCCTTTTAATCTCTTATAAAAGGGATTTAATTTTCTCGCAGCAAACTCCCAGGTCGCTACTCCCTGACAAGGTCACTCTCCGGGATTACTGGTGTACAGACGTGGTATTGGAAAAATAGGAGATGTAACCGGGTCAGGAACATAGAGTCCGGGCAGGCAGGAGTCTTGAGTAAACGGGTCAGAGGCAGAAGATCAGGGCAGGCAGCAGAAAAACGGAAGAACCCGGAACAAAGAACAAGCCTAAGGTCAAACCCAAAAGAAATATTCAAAAAACACTCTGAAATCACACTGAAGCGCACCAACAAACTGACACAAGAGAAAAGGGGAGGTGTACTTAAAAAGGCTCAGATCCTAAAATGTTGGCTCTGGGAAAGCTGGATGGTGTATACTCGTTGTTTAAAACCCCTTAAACGACCAACAAAACCAACTCCGGTCGGGGGGTTTTCACCACCGGCTATGGAACGTCCTGAGGACGCGCGAACCTAAACAGAGTTCGACGATCGGCGGGGGTTCAGCGTATATTACATTTACACCCACAGCGCGGCCCCGCCCGGGATCGCTCCGGGGGGGCCGGGTTAACCCCCTTAAATTTAATCGCGACGATCGGGTCGCAATAACTAAAGAACGCAGAGAGATCGCTCCTCCCGTCTCTGTGGGCGGCAGCACGCACGGATGGGGCTATCCGTGCACTCCGCCTTTCTGAAGAAAACAAAAGGGCAGAAATGCCTCCGGGTTTCTGTGATGTCACAACCCCGGCATCGTGACTGACAGTTGTCAAGGAACCATCATAGCAAAAAGCTATCACTGATTCCTAGAATGAAGATCAAAGACTCCATTCAAATCCCCTATGGGGAAAAGTAAAATAAAAAATGTAAAAAGTAAAAAAAATAAAAAAAAGTGAAAAACAAGTAAAACACAAACACGAAAAAATAAAATAAAAAACTACACCGTTTTTTCCCCCTTTTACAAAGCCAACCCCCCAAAAAAGATCAAAAAAAATAAAGTACCCAAATTTTTGGGGTATCCCGGCTGCGAAAAACCCCCCTCCTATAAATTTTCATGTTAATTAACCCTACGTGAACGCCGTAAAAAAAAAAAAAACAAAAAAAAATCAAGAATTAAGATTTTGTTCATCCCACAGCACATAAAGGGAAAAAAAAGCATAAAAAACCCCTAGAAACGCCAAATTGTCTAAATTAAAAAACAGTTCATCCGCAAAAAAAAAGTCCTTAACACTTGTAAACGGAAAAAAAAAAAAATTATAGCTCCAGAAGATAGCATGCATAAATATTGTTTTTTCACACTAAAAAAACTTTTTTTTTTTTTTTTAAAATCTTCAACAAAAAAAAAAATATAAATGGGGACGCCATAATTTAGCGACCCAAAAGTAAAAAATAAATTTTCACGGGTACTGCAGGGGGCCCCGTTAAAAATAAAAAACACCTAGGATTCAGTATTTTCTTCACCCTGGCCTCCAAAAAATGGATTAAAAGCGATCAAAAAGCCTTGCCCCCCCAAAAATGATACTAATAAAAGTTAACTCATCTCGCAAAAAACAAGTCCCTACTCACCCAACACGAAAAATTTAAAAGTTATGGCCCCAGCGAAAAAAAACTATTTTCCTGGTTGAATAAAAGTGTTTTTTATTGTATAAAAGCATAAAACATAAAAAAAAATACAAATTGGGGATCGGGGTAATCGTATTTACCTGCTGAGAAAGCTACCATGTCAAAATAACCCTACAGTGACCATAAAAAATAAAAAAAAAAAACACACCAAATTGCGTATTTTTTTTTTAAAACATCTCAAAAAACCTAAAAAAAAGTGAACAAACCTCATACACCCCATAATGGTACCAATAAAAACTTTAAACCTTCCCCCCAAAAAACAACCCATACACAGCCTGCAAACAGCAAAATAAAAAATTATGGGTGTCAGAATAACAACATAAAAACGCATTTTTTTTTAGACGTATTTCTACTGTGTAAAAGTAATAAAACAAAAAAATATAAAAACTAATCATTGGGAAATTTTACCACCCCCATGTAAATTTTTACATCATTTTCACTGCACCGAAAGCTGAAAATTGAAACCCAAAAAAAAATGACCCAACAGCTTTTTTCCCCCATTTTCATTGCCAAAGCTAAAAAAAAACTATGGAACCCTGTGCACCAAAATGCCAGTAAACCCCTAGATGAGATCCCGAGGGTGTTTTAATCCAAAATGGGCGACTTCTGGGGTTTTTGCCTTTCTCACTTTGGGGGCTTTGCAAAAAGCGACATGCCCCACCAAAATCTGCGTTTCCAAAAACCAAAATAGCGCTCCCCCCCTTTTACGCTCGCCCTGCCCCAAAAAGCAGTTTACACCCACAGTAGGGATTGCCCCAACTGGAAAAATTGCTTAACAAAATTTTTGGGTTCTTTTTTTCCCGGATTCCTTGTTTATATGAAACATTTTAACTAAAATTGCAGATTATTGAAAAAAATTTTTTTTTAATTTTCACAGCCTTATGTAAAAAATATTTTTGAATCACCTTTGGGGGCTAATCCAATCACCCCTGGATATTTCATTAAGGGGGGTAGTTTCAAATATCGGCTTTTAGGGTGTTTATTAATTTTAGCACCTTAGGTTTTTCCCCAAACCCCGAAAAAGGGCCTAAATAAAAAACGTATTGAAAATAGACCCCAGAGTATTAGGTCTCCCCATTCTGGGGCTTAGGTGAGCCAAATAATCACTAGGGCCACAATGGATATCTCTAAAAAACCCGACCTGGGGGGAAATTTATATTAAGTTTTCATTTTTCCTTCACATTTACCGATTCCAGTGAATAAGGGTAAAATTGAAAATCGCAAAAAAAGAAATTCTGAAATTTCACCTCCACTTTTGCTTTAATTTTTGTGAAATTCTGAAGGGTTTTTAAACTTCCAAAAAGTGGTTTTTTTAAATACATTAAAGGGGGCTATTTCTCAATGGGGGTCACTTAGGGGTATCTAACATGCAGGGCCCCCCAAAACCAGCAAACTGGGGTGGGCCCTAAAAAAATGTATAGCAAATTTTCAAAATGTGGAAATTGCTACTAAATTTCAAGCCCCTAAGTTGTAAAAAAAAAAAAAAAATTTAAAAAAAATTATGCCAACCTAAAGTGGACATATGTAGATGCTAGTTATAAACTTTTTTGTGGGGAATAATGTCTGTCTTGCACGCAAAAATTTTGCAACTTTCAAAATCGCAAATTTTTTTTAATTTTCAGAAATTTTTTATATTTTTCACAAACAAACAAAAATATATGGGTAAAAAAATTTTTTTACAACTTAAAGCACAATTTGTCATAAAAACAATCCTGAATCACTTGAATATGTAAAAGTGTCAAAAAATTTTTTTCTCACATAAATTGACACATGTCAGATTTCAAAAATAGGGCTGTGTCAGGAAGGTCAAAACAGGCTGGGTCCTTAAGGGGTTAAATCAGTGAGGATGTGTGTGTGCGACCTAGACAGACTGCTGATGGAGAGGGAGGCCAGGACGTTGTACTATGTGGTAATCAGGTACATGAGTGCATCCATGGCTACAAGCACCAGCCGCAGCTTGACTCATATCAAAGCCCACAAACTCTCTTTCATACCTCCCAACTTTTAGAGACTACAAAGAGGGACACATCACCACGCCCAACCACACCCAGGGACGACATCTTTCCGTCCACACAAACCCCAACCACAAACCAACCTTTTGACATCCACAAAGGAAACCTCAACCACTCCCACCTCCCTATCTGCCCCCCCCCTTCACTGACCAAAACAACTGCAGCGTTCGGGTCTATAAATATTTTTATATAAAGTAATTATTGTAAAACAAAATCCATACAAAAGCTGAAGACAAAGTTTTGGGAATACCTCATATAATGGTCATACAGTGACGAATAATATTCCACAGTACGCGAACGTATGGACTGGGGTCAAAAGCAACACGGATGACTGGGCATATATGACACTGTTGGACTGGGGTCATTTAAAAACATTATGGACTGGGGCCCCGATACGACACGGGGGACTGGGGTCAAATTCACACGTATGGACTGGGGTTTAGTAAGCAACACTTGGACTGGGGGCATACGGCGACACGTGATGGGCTGGGGGCGTACCGACACGTATGGACTGGGGTCATTTACGACACGGATGGACTGGGTCAGATACGAACATGATGGATTGGGGTCATATACGACATAATGACTGGGGCATAAACGACTTGTGGGCTGGTGTCAACAGCGACACATGATGGGCGGGTCAGTACGCATACGTCATGGCTGGGGTCAGACAGCGACAAGTGATGGACTGGGGTCAGTAGGGGACCGTGATGGACTGGGGGCATACGGCGCCTGATGGACCCGGGGCAGTACGGGGACACTATGGGCTGGGGTCAATACGGTGACATGTGATGGGGGATGGGTCAGTATAGTGACACATAGAGGGTCAGTACAGTGAAACATAAGTTAGTGCAGCACCTGCCTCCTGTAATTGAGGCCAGCAGTAGAACACGTAGCAGGGGCAGAACTTTTAGGTGCTTACTTTGTGGTAGTTTGTGATGAGAGCTGGCAACCTGGAGCGTTCAGGAGAACATGGAGAGCCCAGGAGTACATGCTTCATAGACAGCATGGAGCTGCCAGAAACTCACTGACATGAAGGGGAGGAGCCAGCAACACTGCCCGACTGTCACCAATAGGATACACTCCTGCTCAACCTAACTACACTGTGAGCAGGAGGAGGTGGTATGTGTGCTTGTGGCAGCACAGTACAGAGGGGGCGTGACCAAACTGATGAGGGCCAAAACTCACTGCAGTCTCGGATCTAAGATTCGGGACTTTCAGCTTCTGACTCGAGACCCCGGGACACACCTCCAAATTCGTGAATGTCACGAATTGTGGTCACTATATCCTAAATGCCACCCAACCTGAACATTTGTTACTCTCTCAGGTCTGTTGGTCAATATTAAGTCCGGAAGGGCCTTCCCTCTAGTCGGCTCCTGCACCAGTTGGGAAAGGTAATTATCTTTAGTTATTGACAAAAACTTGTTCTTTATGAGAGCCACAGTTTTCATTTTCCCAATTTATGTCTGGGTAGTTGAAGTCACCAATAATAACAACCTCATTGTGATTAGTCGGCTCATCTATTTGTCTGAGGAGTACATCTTCCATGGGTTCTGTTATATTTAGTGGCCTATAGCAGACCTTTAATAGAATTTTATTATTGTTATTACCCCCATGTATATCTACCCCTAATAACTCCACATGCTCTTTCCTGTATCTATATCTTCTTGGAGTTTTGGCTTCAGACACGATTTTACATAGAGACAGACACCTACCCCCTTCCGGTGTTTGCGATCTCTTCTAAATAAACTTTAACCTTGTTTGTTAACTGCCCAGTCATAGCTCTCATTCAGCCATGTCTTAGTTACCCCCACTATGTCATATTTTTCTTCAGTAATTTATAATTCTAGTTTATTTTGTTGGTGAAACTCTTGGCACTGGTCAGCATGCAATTTAGAGGTTTTTCTGGTTTTCATTTTTTTAACCCTGTTCTTATTAACTATTACTACCCCTCTCACTCCACTCCACCCCTGATTCATAACTAATTCTCAGCTCTCCATCTTCACTATCTTACATGCTATACGTGAAGTTGCCCTCCCCCCTAGTACCTAGTTTAAATACTCCTCCAACTTCCTGGCCATTTTGTCTCCAAATAGAGCTGCACTCTCCCCATTTAGGTGCAGCCCATCCCTAGCATAGAGTCTGTGGTCAAGACAGAGGTCAGCCCAGTTCTCCAAAAAACAAATCCCTCTTTCCTAAATCAATTTTTAAGCCACTTAATCACCTCTCTAATCTCCCTATGCCTCTCTGGTGTGGCCCGTCTTACAGGTAATATTTCTGAAAATACTACCTTTTAGGTCCTTGCCTTGAGCTTTTGACCTAAATCCCTGAAATAATTCCACACTCCACCTAACTCTAACTTTGTCATTGATACAGATGTGCACCATAACAGCTAGGTTCTCACCAGCCCAACCCAATAATCTATCAACTCGATCTGCAATATGTCGAACTTGCGCCCCAGGTAAACAACATAATGTTCAACGATCCCAGTCTTTGATTGCCCTGTCTGTTCCAGATCAGGACTAGCCTCCCTGACACTTTTCCCTCTACCCTTCTTTCTGTTACCCAGCTAGCTGCCTCATTTCCCTGCACCTCCATGCTGCCATTCGCCCCAGAATCTACGGCAGCAATTGCTTGGTCAGTGAGGGACAGGCTCATTTCCAAGTTGGCAATGGATCTCAGTGTTGGCACTTGCTCATTTAGATGCAGGATCTGGGCTTCTAAACATGCAGTATGTCGCACAGCAGTATGAACCCTCAAACAGTTGTTCAAGGTTTACATACATTGCACAGGATGTGCACTGGACAGCACTGTCAAATCATGAAACTCATGGAGATATTACAAAAGGGAAAGCTATGAAGATATAGACAGATAATAAAATACAATATTCTCCCTTCTAAACTCCTCAAATCTAAAGTCCCTCAATCTTAAAATCCAACACAAAGTGGTTTTGCCAAGAAGTGAGTTCCTTACCTAACAGGCTGATACTCTCCTCTTGAGGCTTGAAAAAAGGGGCATTGTGTTTCTGTGTTTAAAAAAACAAGTACCTCCTCTGTGATGTAATCAGTCCACCTCCCATGCACATTCTTGATACTCAGTCTCTGTATTTGAGCAAACATTGTTTGGCTAATCCACAGAGGAGAACTGTATTGTGCACAAGCTATATGCGTTTTATTTCATCCTCTTCTGTGCTCAGGAGAGAAGATAATCTCAGCAGGCAGCTTTCTTTCATTCCGGCTGCAGGGGAGAGAGAGAGAGAGGGGCTGAGCAATGTTGCAGGGAGTGTCTGCATGTGTACTAAGATAATTACATTACAACCAGTGGATTCTCTATACAAAAGAGAAAGGATCTTTCTCCCCAATCACTTATAAAGCGAGAGAGCGTCTGCATGTGTACTAAGATAATTACATTACAACCCGTGGATTCTCTATACAAAAGACAAAGCATCTTTCTCCCCAGTCCCTTCAAAGCTCATTCATGTTCCCTGCCATCAGATAAGAAGTGCAAACAGGCAAGCTTGGCCAGATCAGCTCCTGGTCGTATCTAATGTAAACTGTCAGGGAACCAAGGGCATGTAAGGAAGGCTGTAGCTCTCACATGATTAACTTTTTTTATTGACATATATTTAGAAAAGTGATTAAATACCCATTTTGGAGGATCCCACTTCAACATTAGATTATGGAAAACCCCTTTAAGACAAAAAAAACACACTTTAGACAAAAAACTATGTAACTGCGTAATTGTGGAAAACTATGTGGCGTATGGCCAAACCTTTTTTGTTCTGGGCACAGAATTGTCTAGAAGCAATCTAAAATATAATAAATGGTGAAAAAAGCACACAACTGTCGAGTTTTAAATGCGCTGCCTTTCCGGGGGCTGCAGTTTTTTTAAATTTACTGACACTGAGGGCTTCCCCTCCTCCAACCCCAGACATTGTCCTTCCCCTCTCCCCCCAAGGCAAAACCTTTTTCCCCCTTTTTTTCTACCCCAAATCCCAATGGCGGTCATCACGCCTTTTTAAAGGGGCTTCCCCCCCTTTCCAGATTTTTGGGTATGCTTCCCCTTAAGATTTCATTCAGCTCACCTAGTCCTTTGGGAGAGCACCAATCCCAATCCAGGAACCCGGGAAACAGTACAGACGTTTACAATGGTCGGTGGTCATGCGGTTAGAATCCAAAATTTTTTATTTTGCATCCTTTAAAACATAATTATATGTGGTCTTGGGGAAAAAACGAGTACTCCTAAAATTGCTCCCTTACGATTATAAGTTCTGATGTGTGCTTGATTAAAAGCAATGAAAGACCATCACAATCTTAAACACAACACAAATTGTTTACAAAAAGCTCTGACACCCCGGATCAGAATAAAAAAAAATGAAAAATTCCAAAAAGATAAAAATGGCATACCAAACTTACAAATATGAAAAGATTTTATAAAAAATAACAAAAAAATTTAAAAATTTTCATCCCCTCCGTTAAGGGGGTGTTCAGACACCTGATTCAAAAAGCCTCCCTATATAACAATTTTTAACTGTGTTTTCTCGCTACAAAGATGATATCTGTAATGATAGGGACAATAAAAAGAAGCACTTTTGCAACTGGTTTCATTAAACCTAAAAATTTTTAGCATAGCAAATGGCAATCGTTTGGGAAGCTAAACAGGACCTGAGGGCAGGGGAGCCCATTTGCGGGGATTGGGGTGCCTATATGAGTTCAACCCTACTGAGACACCCCCTGGTTGGTACACACCCCCACCCCTGTGCTGTGATTGGCTGCCTGCAGTCTGCGCTTACTCCCCTCTAACTTTTAAACGAAAATGAAACACTTTTGTGAGACTTGTCTGTGTAATCAAAGGTTCTACCCTCATCCACTCCCAATGAAGCTCTATTGGAAGGTCTAGCAATTATTTGGGGTACTACTGCTAGTTTTCACTCCCCCCCAATAACACAGCCTTAACAGTAAATAAAAACAAATATGAAAAATGCTCTCGCCCCCTCTCGTTATCGGGGCAGGGGGTAGAGGGTAAAAGGGCTGTGTTTATGAGGGGGACAATGCATTCTCACATTTTTTTCATTTTTTCACTGAAATAACTCTTACAGAAATGCAGGTTTCTGGTCAAGGAGCTTAGGGGGAGGGGCCTCTCGCAGGTATGAGACTACCATTTGCAGAAGGATGCAGTGCTTACATCCTCTCCCTTCCACGCTACACAAAAGATATGTCACAGTCTTCATGAGGGAAGAAAACCCCCATTTGGAGAGAGACCGCCCCTGATTTGAAGCCAAAGACAGAGAAGCAACTCAAGTTGGGAAGTCCCTAAAAACCCCTTTAAGTCTCCCCACTTCCCTTTGCCGAGGCTCAACCGTTCCAAACCAAGAATTTAAGGTTCACAGTTTACCCAAATAGTAAAAAATTTAGAAGCCCCAGATGTTGATTTTTTAACCCTTTTTGCATGAGTCTACTAAATTTTCGAGATTTTTTATTTAGGCCAGCTTATAAAGTCAACATAATCATCTGACAGGATGTGCACTCAGGTGTATACAACAAAGTCACGCTACAGTTAAAAAAACTTTGAATAATTTTCTTTTTAAGGGGAATGGAGAGTTTTTTTTGGGCCTTGACTTTCATGTAACTTTCATTGTTTCTTCTAAAGATACCCGGGGAAAAAGAATGTGTAAAGGGGATAAAAAAGAGGTGGGGCCTTTCTGTGAAATTTTGCCCAATACAATAACAATTATAAAATACAATAGAGGGCACCTAAAGGGGGGGGTTGTGCATTATGTAGAGGCACAACACTCATAAAAATGGGGGGGCTCAGAAGGGGGCCCCGGAAACACGGCCCCCGTAATCCTAATCCTCCCCAAACCAAATAAGGGACAGGCAACATGTTTTAAAAGGCGCCTTTTCTTTAACACATGTTCTAACCCACCCATTATCGATTTATTTTTCCCCCTTTCCTTAAACCAATCAGATTTTCCATTATTTTTTCACTAAAATAGTTTTCTCTTGGGGATTGGGTACCCGTTTCCCATTGAAATAAGAACAAATAGCTTTTTTTGTCATTGGTTAAAAAGAATTTGGTTAAAAAAACCTTTTTTTAGTTCGAGGCATTCTTTTAAAAAGTTTTTTATTTTTCTTTTTAGGGGTACCATTGTTTTTAAATTGGGATCTGGGAAACCCTTGGGGGGCCCAGGATTTTATTTTTTAAACCCCCACCAATTAGGGGCCAATATTATTTTTAAAAAAGTCTCATGTTTGGGGTTCCCCGTTTTGTTTTTTTTTGGTAACATAGAAACATTTTATGAAGTGCCCGCAGGCACAAATCGTTTAAACCCCTTTTCTTGCAAAATTGGGGGCTCATACCTTTAAAATTTTTAAATAAAAAATTTATATTTTTATCCTACATCATTTTCTACAGGGTTGTTTTCCAAGAAACGAGCGGGCCCCGGTTTCCCTTTGGGTTTTTGTTTCTATTTTCCCAGGGGAATTTAAAAATGGGTTGTGTCCTTTGCAGGCAGGGAAGGGGGGTTTATAACCCAAAAGGGCCCACCTACTCTACTCTATCAAAAATCAAATCCCGGGTAAGCATGCATATTTTCTTTTCACCCTCAAACCTGCAACCTCTACCAAATGCTTTTTAAAAATTTTTGGGGAGAAGTTTTCTAATTTTTTTGGGCAAAATTTTTAGAGGGGAAAAGGCAGAACAGTTAAACGAGGGGGGAGAGGTGGATCACCAGGGAGTGGAGTTTTTTGGGAGGGGGCAAGAAAAAAATTGAAGGAAGGCACAAAAAAGTGTTTTCAATAATCCCCAAAATTAATTGGAATTTGGGGGAAGAACAAGCAAATTTTGTGGGCCTGAACCCAAAAAAGGGGCAGATTTCCTTGGAAAAAATTTTTCAGGTGGGGGGGCAAAGGTGGGTCAGGGGGTTATGGTTTTAAGGACAGGGGGAAAAGTCAAGGGGTTTTTCCCAAAGGGAGTGATAACCTTCAGGTTTTTATCCAAGGGACTCACAGATGACATTTTCTCTGATGAATCGTTAACTCTCCCTTTACTTCTCCATCAAGTCAAGACTGCCATGATGACTTCTCCCCGGGCCCTG
>JAODAL010031715.1:0-48027 GCA_025379985.1 Phyllomedusa bahiana
TTAGGGCCCAACATTTACCAGCTTTGCTGGGGTTTTTAAAACGGCGTGTTTTTTTAGGGAACACAAAAACAGAAAAACTGGAAAAAAAAAACCCTTCGGATATAGGAAAAATTTTCTTTTTTGGGCGTTGAAAAAACCTTTTCCCTTTTAATGACCACAACAAAAAAGGAAAAACCTTTTTAAATTATCCCCTGAATCTAAATTGCGCAAAAAAATAAAACCCCAAAAAATTTAAGTGGTTTTTTGGATTGAAACAGAAAACAGAAAACAGGCTAAAAAAAACCCCTTTGGATAATAAAAGTGCTCAAAAACTGGGGAAAAGCTAGCATTAAAATGTATTTTCAGTTTGAATTAGACGCACACTGTACTTCAATTCCAATACCCCACAAAATCAAAATAAACGTAAGAAAAAGGCAGTCTCTAAAAACAAGGTGTGACACCCCCCAAAAAAATCGCTGTATAAAAGTTAGTTCTTTAGTATAAGAATAAAAAGGGGAAAGGCAGAAAGCAGCAGCAGCTTCCTTACACAGCACAGTGAAAGCAGTGGAACTGTCAGTATCGCCCCCGGGACTTATATGGGGGGCGGTGACGTCACTGAATCCCTCAGTCCTGTTTGGGCCCCCTTCCCCATTCCCCTTGCACAGTCATGTGGGGCTACGCCTTTCTTTCTCCCAGAGTTTTTTTGGGCCCCAATGTAACCCCAAAGTGCTCGCACCATTTTAAAATTAAAAAAACTTTCTTCGTTCCCGCGAATCACCCCAAATTTCCGTTTTTCGCTCAGAATCGAAGTTTCGTAAAATTTTAAAAAACGTTTTTCCCACTTTCGTTAAAAATCAATTCCCCATCTCTACAAATTTTACTTTTGGGATTGAAAGGGGGGCAAAAGTGATTTTTTTTTTTTCTGTTCCCTAAAAGAGTATAAGGGTTCTTGTTCAGTTCTTGAAAACATTTGGGCCCCCGAGTGTCGGAGCGGGGGGGGGCTAAATTTTTGGGTGGCAGGGGCCGTCCGTCCCCGTACACTGTTGATCGAAAGGGGGAAAAGGGGCGCCATTAGGGGGGATATCTGTTTCTCCCAATCCGTTTTTTTCCTTTGTTATGACAGACAGCATCAGCAAGCTATGCTGATGCTGACTGTCTCTTTAGTGGCGCGAACCGCAGTGTGCTGCTGGGAAAGGAGAGGGGCAGCACTACCCCTCCCACTCTCCTCAAATGCGCACGCCAGCCACTGAAGAGCAGAAGGTTCCCGGCCGGCCGGGAAGAGAGAGAGGAGCAGCGTTTCCCCTCCACCTCCGCTCAGCAGCACACAGATGGAGCCAAAGAAAAGAGGAGACCTTGGGAAGGTTGTGTTAGTAATGGTGGGGGGGAGGGGAAAGGACAGGGGAGACATTGGTGGGAGGGTGTTAGGAATGGTTGGGGGAGGGGGAGGGAAGAGGAGACATGGGGTGTGTGTTTGCCTGTTCTGCTACTTTGGGGGCTTTGCAAATGCGACATGGCCCCATCAAAATCTGCGATTCCAATACCAAATAACACTCTCCCCTCCCTTATACGCCCTGCCATGCGCCCAAACAGCAGTTTACCAACTCCACATACATAGGGTAATTGCGAAACGTTGGAGAAATGTGCTTGAACCAAAGTTTTAGGTTCTTTTTTTCAGATTTTCCTCTGTATATATGAAACATTTTAAGCTAAAATTTCAGATAATTGAAAAAAATTTTTTTTTTAATTTTCCACATCCTTATGCATAAAAAAAATTTGTGAACACCTTGGGGTACCTATATATCCTCAATGCACCTCCTGGATATATTTCATTAAGGGGTGTATTTCCAATAATGTGGTCTATTTAGGGGTGTTTATAAAGTTTTAGGCACCTTAGGGGAGTCCCCAAACCTGAAAGTGCGCCTCAATAAAATCGTTATGGAAATGATACCCCAACGTATAAGTAGGTCTCCTCTATTCTGGGGGCTTAGTGGATGAGGCAAATAATGCGACTAGGGCCATCATATTGGGTATCTCAAAAACACGGCAAGCCCAGTTTCAAAGCAACAAAAGAATTCCAAAACCACACGGTCACCAATTACCCGAAATACCAGTGAAAAATGTATAAAAACAAACAAATCAGCAAAAAAAGTGATTACAATAAAGCACAAAACCCTGCCATCCACAAAGCAAAACTATCAGCATGATGAAATCACCATCCTTTAACACCCCCAACCACCCACTATAAGATACCCACCTAACCTTTTACACTAAACACCCTCAGTGCCACCAAACATTTTATCACACCCCCAGCCCGTCCCCCACCCCGCCAACCGTCAATGAACTTGAGTTTGGTTCCCAAAAACAAGAAAATTTGCAACTTTTCTGAAATGTGAGAAATAATCTACAAATATTCTAAGCCCAGGCAAATGTCGCTAAAAAAAAAAAAAATGACCAAGTCCCCCCATCAGCCCCCCACACTAGGTATCCCAAATTGAAAACGATCACTAACACCCCACAAAGAAAGGTGAATAATTATGCTTTCTTGCACACCCCGCCCCGCTGCCCTGTAGTCCCCCCCCCGCCCCCAGCCCATCCACCCCCCCCCGCAGAAATTTTTGCAACTTTTCAAAATTGCTAAATGTTTTCTTCAAATTTCCCCATGAAATTTTGATAATTTTTCACCACAAACAAAAAAGCGATTGTATGGATAAAAATATCTTACTAACTTAAAGCACATGTGTCACGAGAAAACAGTCTCTGAATCACTATGGATAGGTGAAAAGTGACAAAAGGATTATTCTCACATAAATTGACCACATGTCAGATTTCAAAAATAGGGCTGTGTCCAGAAGGACCAAAACTGGCTGGGTTCCTTAAGGGGTTAAGGAATGGTGGTGGGAAGGGAGAGGGCAGGGGAGACATTGTGGGGTGTTAGGAATGGTGGGGGAACGGAGAGGGCAAGGAGACATTGGGGTGTGTTAGGAATGGTGGGGAGAGGAAGGAAGGCAGGGGAGACATTGGGGGGGTTGTATTAGGAATGGTGGGGAGAGGCAAAAGGGCAGGAGAGACATTGGTGGGAGGATGTTAGGAATGGTGGCGGGAGAGGGAGGGAAGGGGAGACATGGGTGTGTATGTTAGGAAAGGTGTGGGAGAGGGAGGAGGGCAGGGGAGACAATATGGGGGAGTTTAAGTCATTTATTCATTTACTGTCCCTTTTCCTTGTCCGCCCAATAGTATAACTCCCATTATATTTTTCGTTGCCGTTGCTCACAAATTGTGTATAACTTCCATTTATTTTTTCTTCTTCCTTCCCTTTCATCCCACAATCTTTATTTCTCTCTTATTATATTCCCCTCGTTTCTATTCCTTTTCTCCAAATTATTTTTATATAAATAACTGTCTATTACTGTTTCTTCCTTTTCTCCCAATTATCTTTATAAACTTCCATTATTTCGTAATTTCCTTTTCACCCATTTTTATAACTTCCATTAATTTTGCTCTCCTTCCCCTCCAAATTTTATAAAACTCCCATAAATTTCTCTCTTTTATTACTCTTTTTACCCTTCCCCCCATCTACGCCCCGCAACACATTTATTACCACCCGACCCACTGCCACACCCCCAAAACTTTTTCCTCAAACTCCACCCCGCCCCCCCCCCGCTCAACTCATGAGTTTAAGTTTCAATTAAATAATTCACACCAACAATTACGGTCATTCATAGCTCTCATAGAGAGCTATGAATTACGTCTGTCTCCCCCAGCGTACAATACACACCTGAGGTAATTGTGCCCATGAACTGCGGCCCCTACCCCCTCTCTGGCCCTGCTCACCCATAACAACTGTGCTGTGTGGCTTAGTGCCTACAAAATATACAACCACCACCTATCCCTATAACCCAAGCACAGCTTTAACCCCACAAACCTCCCTAATCTGGATAGGTGGGAGATTGTATATTGTTTAGGTGCTGAGCAGCACAGCACAATTGTTGTAAGTGGTGAGGGCTGAAATGGAGGTAAAGGCCACAGCTGCATTACAGTCCCAGGGGGCCTTCAAGCCACCCGCGACTGTGCCCATGAACTGGCCTCTACCCCTCTGGCCCCATCACTTAGCGCCTAAACAATATACATCCCCTAACTATCTGAGTTTGGGTTATGGGGCTAGGTGGCAGGTATATATTGTGAAGGTGCTAGTATGCACAGAACAATTGTTATGGGTGAGGGGGACAAGGCCACACATGCAGCATAATCCCTGGAGTGAGTGTGCCCATGCCACCTATCCCCATAACCTAAACCCACCTTTAACCCCGCTAGCACTCCTAATCCAGCTAGGTGGAGGCTGTATATTGTGTTGGTGCTAGGCCACACAACACAGCTGCAAAGGGGAGGTTGGAGAGGGAGTAGAGGTCACAGCTTATGAGCACAGTCCCGAGGGGTTGGAAACCACCCAGAGATTGTGCTGCAGTTGTGGCCATAACCCTGCTGGATTATATTGTGCGGTCTGAACTCCGTCCCCTGCACCTCCTGCAGATCAGCCTCACTCATAGGGCGACATGTATGATCGGGATTTGTGCCTGTTTTCTGGAGAAAACGGCGCCTCACTGATCCGAATCCCCTGTCGGACGCAGGGATGCGATGTTAGGCGCAGCCTTCGCCACTTTCGGCTGCGCCTAACATGAAGGGGCGTGTAATGGGTGCGGTGTGGGCGTTCTGGGGCGGGACGCGGCTCATTCGAAAACTCCGAGGCATGTATGATCGCGGGTCGGCAAAGTGCGGCACATTGCAGCGCTCGCCACCTCCGACAGGCAGACCTAGTTGAAGTTGGTCTAAATGAGCCAGAGGGGGCGAAGTGAAGCGAGAACGTAACATGAGAGGAAACATAAAGATCGCAAAAGATATACATCTCGGCTCTCAGCTCCGTGAGGCATGGAGTATGATTCCAAAAAAAACGTTTTTATTACGTTTTTATTTTCAGAAAAAGAGCTCAAACCTTCTAAAAAAAAAAAAAAAAACATTAAAAAAAATCACTTTCCAAAAATCTAGAACGGCGCATCATCAGGAATTAGGATCTTTGAAATTGCCGGGAAATACAGTAATTCAAATTGACCAATCGGGGCACTGAAATCTCAGCTCCGTGCAGCATGGAGTATTAGTAAATAAATAGTTTTTATTAAGTGTAAAACCTTCTCTGTAAAAGAGCTCAAACCTTCTATAAACATACATCAATCAAATCCCTAACAACGCATTTGTCGCCGAGACCCGCGCAACAACGCGAATTGGGATATTCGAAATTGCCAGGAAATACAGAAAATCAAATTCAATAAGCGCATCTCATTGGACAGCAAAAACCAACCAATCAGAATAGGAGCGACAGTGAACCATTTTAACCTATGGAAAAGTTTTGACCAATCACATGAAAAGGCGGGACAGTTCAAAATACAGTAAAAATGCAGAAAAGAGCTGATTGGTTGAAGTAGCAGGGGGCTTGACAATCCCAGCCAATCAGAATAGGAGCGACAGGGACCCATTATAACCTATGGAGAAGTATTGACCAATCAAATTCAAAGGCGGGACAGTTCAAAATACAGTAAAATTGCAGAATTTAGCTGATTTCTTAAGCTAGCGGGGGCTTGGCTATCCTGGCCAATCAGAGTGCGAGATACTTTGTCCCGTTGTAGTCTATGGACAGATCGGGGCAATGAAATCTCAGCTCCGTGCGGCATGGAGTATTAGTAAATAAATCGTTTTTATTAAGTGTAAAACCTTCTCTGTAAAAGAGCTCAATCCTTCTATAAACATACATCAATCAAATCCCTAACAACGCGTTTGTCGCCGAGACGGCGCAACATCGGGAATTGGGATATTCGAAATTGCCGGGAAATACAGTAATTCAAATTCTGTAAGCTCTTCTCATTGGTCGGCATAAACCAACCAATCAGAATAGGAGCGACAGTGACCCATTATAAGCTATGGAGAAGTATTGACCAATCAAATGCAAAGGCGGGACAGTTCAAAATACAGTAAAAATGCAGAAAAGAGCTGATTGGTTGAAGTAGCGGGGCTTGGCTATCCCGGCTAATCAGAATAGGAGTGACAGGGACCCATTCTAACCTATGGGGAAGTATTGACCAATCAAATTCAAAGGCGGGACAGTTCAAAATACAGTAAAAATGCAGAAAAGAGCTGATTGGTTGAGCTAGCGGGGCTTGGCTATCCCAACCAATCAGAGGGCGAGCTACTTCTCCCATTGTAGTCTATGGACAGATCGGGACACTGAAATCTCAGCTCTGTGCGGCATGGAGTATTAGTAAATACATTGTTTTTATTAAGTGTAAAACCTTCTCTGTAAAAGAGCTCAAACCTTCTATAAACATACATCAATCAAATCCCTAACAGCGCGTTTGTCGCCGAGACCGGCGCAACATCGGGAATTGGGATATTCGAAATTGCCGGGAAATACAGTAATTCAAATTCTATAAGCGCTTCTCATTGGTCGGCATAAACCAACCAATCAGAATAGGAGCGACAGTGAACCATTTTAACCTATGGAGAAGTATTGACGAATCACATGCAAAGACGGAACAGTTCAAAATACAGTAAAAAAGCCAGAAAAGAGCTGATTGGTTGAGCTAGCGGGGGCTTGGTTACCCGGTCAATCAGAGCGCGAGCTACTTTGTCCCATTGTAGGTCTATGGCCAGATCGGGGCAATGAAATCTCGTCTCTCAGCGCCGTGCGGCATGCAGTATGATTAAAAAAATTGTTTTTATTAGGTGTCAAATATTATCTGAAAAAGAGCTGAAACCTTCTATAAACATAAATCAATCAAATACCTAACAACGCGTTTGTCGCTGAGACCGGCGCTACATAAGGAAATGCGATATAGACAATTGCAGAGAAATACAGTAATTCAAATTCTGTAAGCTCTTCTCATTGGTCGGCATAAACCAGTTAATTTTTATTTCTTTATTTTCATTAGCCAATGAACAATAATATAAGTCATTGAATTCATTTTTATTTCTTTATTTTCGTTGCCCCCATATTATTGTTCATTTTATATACACATCGGTACAACTTAATGAGTGTTATTATTTGATTTCGGCCATGTACAATTTTATTATAGATTACATTAGAAAACCCATAAGAGCGTCGCTCGCTCTCCCATTGGTCCAAATAACCGCACCTCTTTAACTTAGCCAATCACAAACAGAGCTCGCTCTGCATTTCTTTTCCCCATAGAACTCTATGAGAAGGTAGCTCACCCGCTGATTGGCTAAGCTGGACGAGCCCCTCTTTCCCCCAACCAATCACAGTACTAGAATATTTCCCATAGACAGTAATAACTTTTAGGGCGCTCCTCCTATCGTGCCCTTCTTTCTCCACTCAAAATAGACGCACTACATATGATTGGTGGATTCATATCTGCTGCCTAGGCTCAACCAATCAGCTCTTTTCTGCCTTTTTTACTGTATTTTGAACTGTCCGCCTTTGCATTTGATTGGTCCATACTTCTCCATAGCTTATAATGGTTCGTTGTCGCTCCTATTCTGATTGGCTGGTTTATGCCGACCAATGAGAAGAGCTTACAGATTTTGAATTACTGTATTTCCTGGCAATTCTCTATATTGCAATTCCTGATGTAGCGCCGGTCTTGTTAGGGATTTGATTGATTTGTGTTTATAGAAGGTTTCAGGTCTTTTTCAGATAATGTTTTACAACTAATAAAAAAGATTTTTTTAATCATACTCCATGTCTCACGGAGCTGAGAGCCGAGATTTCATTGCCCCGATCTGGCCATAGACTACAATGGGACAAAGTTTGTCGCGCTCTGATTGGCCGGGATAGCCAAGCCCCGCTAGCTCAACCAATCAGCTCTTTTCTGCATTTTTACTGTATTTTGAACTGTCCCGCCTTTGCATTTGATTGGTCAATACTTCTCCATAGCTTATAATGGGTCACTGTCGCTCCTATTCTGATTGGTTGGTTTATGCCGACCAATGAGAAGCGCTTATAGAATTTGAATTACTGTATTTCCCGGCAATTTCGAATATCCCAATTCCCGATGTTGCGCCGGTCTCGGCGACAAACGCGCTGTTAGGGATTTGATTGATGTATGTTTATAGAAGGTTTGAGCTCTTTTACAGAGAAGGTTTTACACTTAATAAAAACGGTTTATTTACTAATACTCCATGCCTCACAGTGCTGAGATCTCAGTGCCCCGATCTGTCCATAGACTACAATGGGAGAAAGTAGCTCGCGCTCTGATTGGCCGGGATAGCAAGCCCCCTACTTCAACCAATCAGCTATTTTCTGCATATTTACTGTATTTTGACTGTCCCGCCTTTTGAATTTGATTGGTCAATACTTCTCCATAGGTTATAATGGGTCACTGTCGCTCCTATTCTGATTGGCTGGGATAGCCAAGCCCCCGCTAGTTCAACCAATCAGCTCTTTTCTGCATTTTTACTGTATTTTGAACTGTCCCACCTTTGCATTTGATTGGTCAATACTTCTCCATAGGTTTTAATGGGTCCCTGTCACTCCTATTCTGATTGGCCGGTTTATGCCGACCAATGAGAAGAGCTTACAGAATTTGAATTACTCTATTTCCCGGCAATTTCCAATATCCAAATTCCTGATGTTGCTCCGTTCTAGATTTTTGGAAAGTGATTTTATTTATGTATTTTTTTTAGTAGGTTTGAGCACTTTTTCTGAGAATGTTTTACACGTAATAAAAACACTTTTTTGATTCATACTCCATGCCGCACGGACATGTTTGATTTTTCGCTCATTTCAAGCCTGACTCGATTCGGAATACATGTTAGGCACAGTCCCTTCTGCGCCTAAGTCCCCGCAGTGCGCCTCACACACTGGCGAGGCGCGGTGGACTTTACACCGCATGTATGAGCGCACCTCCGGCGCCGACATACATGAAATGCAGCTTTCACGTTCAAGCACTCGAAAACTTGCGCTCCAACGTTGCGAGCTTCATACATGTCACCCATAATCTTCAGAGGATGGAGGGGATCATGCTGTTATGTTTTTAGTATTGGTTTTGTTTTTTTACATGCTTCCTTATTGGACTACGACAAATTTGTTGGACTACGACAGAGTAGCATTGGATCCATTCAATTAATAAAATGGTTAAAGAGGGCTGTTGTCGGGATTGATTATTTAAATAAAAGATTTTTTGTGCATTTTGTATCTGTTTTTTTCCCCATTTAATCCCATCATTAGTAATGGAGGCATGTGACAGATGCCTTTCTATTACTATCGCTCCAGCTTGGTGTCAGCCAGCGGTGGTTTTGGTTGCCCAAGGCTGACACTAACCCCCTGTCACTATTACCCCAGTAGCCAACGCACCAGGGGTACTGGGAAGAGCCAGGTAACCATTAGAATCGGACCCTCTAATGTGATGATCTGCCTCTGGGTCAGCTGCAGGATGGTATTTTTAGAATGGGAAGGGACCAGTATGGTTCTTCCCATTCTGATAGTATCAGGCTGCAGCTGTCGGTTTTACCTTGGCTGGTTATGTTAAATGGGGAGGACCCTACGTCATTTTTTTTCCCAATTTTTTTGTTATTGAGAATCTAAACATAGGCAGCCACTGTATTGATTACAGTAGTTACCCATGTTTAGATTCTCAATAAATAAATGATTTTGTGAAAAAAAATAAGATGTAGGATGCCCCCCATTTCCCTAACAGCCAAGGTAAAACTCACAGCTGCAGCCTGATATAATCAGTACGAGAAGGTTCATGGATAGTGAATCTTTCCTTCCTATCCTAGAAATACCAGCCTGCAGTAGCCCAGAGGCAGAACATTACAGTAGAGCAAGGGCGTAACTACCGAGGTAGCAGACATAGCAGCTGCCCCAGGGCCTGAGCTCTTAGGGGGCCCGGCCCCAGGGCAGCTTCTAACACATCTGCTACCCCGGTAGTCGCCGGCAGTGAACATACCAGTTCGCATATTGCCTCTGAACGCCTGTAGTTAGCAGAGTGGTCTTTCTGCAGGATCGGAAGGAGAGCAGCGACCTTTTACAGCTACTTGACTACGGAGTCCGGCCAACAACAAACAGAAACTTCCTGCCGGCCCCCAGGGTCATAAGATAGGTAGTATCCTTAGGGAGCAGCACGATCCCCTCAGAGCTCCACGGAGCCAATCCCTCAGCAGAGCCCTCCTCCCCACTGCTCCATTCTCACACAGCTTCCAGCTGCTGCATGCAGGGTCAGGACGGGGGAGGAGGGGAGGAGGGGTGTCTGCACTGCCAGCTGGGACCAGCTTCTCCTTCCCCACCTCATCTTCCCGAGACCTCTGGACTGCCTGAGGGCTGCAATGCAAACAGGTAAGTGTGTGTATGTATAGATTTGTGTGTCTGTAATGTGTTTATGAATATACATGTGTGTGTGTGTAGATGTGTGTATATATGTGTGTCTGTGATGGTGTGTGGGGTGTGTGGTGGTGTGTGTGTGTAATATCTAAGTGACCAGTATTAAGTGCAGGGAGAAAAAGGTGAAACTCCCACAATAAAAATATAAAGTAAAATCTATTGTTTAAACAAAGAACCGCAGTCCACTAATATCAGCGTGTGAGTGACGTGTGCGGGGTTTGTCTGGCATGTGTGGGATGTGTCTGGCGTATGACTGCCATGTGAGTAACGTGTGTGGGATGTGTCTGGCCTATGACCAGAGTGTGCGGGATGTGTTTGGCGTATGACCGGCATGTGCGGGATGTGTCTGGCGTATGACTGGCATGTGCGGGATGTGTCTGGCGTGTGCGGAATGTGTCTGGCGTATAACCGGCGCATGCGGGATGTATCTGGCATATGACCGGCGTGTGTGGGATGTGTCTGGCGTATTACCAGTGTGTGTGGGATGTGTCTGGCATGTGCGGGATGTGTCGGGCGTGTGACTGGCGTGCGAGTAGCGTGTACGGGAGGTGTCTGGAGTATGACCAGAGTGTGCGGGATGTGTTTGGCGTATGACCGGCATGTGCGGGATGTGTCTGGCGTATAGCCAGCGTGTACTGGATATGTCTGGCGTATGACCATCGTGTGCGGGATGTATCTGGCGTATGATCGGTGTGTGCCGGATGTGTCTGGCGTATGACCAGCGTGTGACGGATGTGTCTGGCGTATGACCGGCGTGTGCCAGATGTGTCTGGCGTATGACTGGCGTCTGCCGGATGTGTCTGGTGTGTGCGGGATGTGTCTGGCATATGACCGGCGTGTGCGGGATGTGTCTGGCGTGTGTGGGATGTGTCTGGCTTATGACCGGCGTTTACGGGATGTGTCTGGCATATGACCGGAGTGTGCAGGATGTGTCTGGCGTATTACAGGCGTGTGCAGGATATGTCTGGTGTGGGAGTGGCGTGTACGAGATGTATCTGCCATTTTCAGGATGTGTATGGCATGTGAGTGGCGTGTGCGAGATGTCTGGCGTGTGCAGGATGTGTCTGGTGTACACTATTTTTTCCGTTATTCTTGACAGAACAAGTGATACGCTATTTTTTTTAAGGGACCAGGGAGGGGGAGGCATTGAAAAGTTTGCTATGGGGCCCTGCTATTTCTATGTACACCCTTGCATTAGAGGGTCCACTTATGATGGTTACCCGGCTCTTCCTAGTAACCCTGGTGCGTTAGAAACTGAGGTAATAGTAACAGAAGGTTAGTGTCAGCGTTGGGATGACAAATACCACTGCTGGCTGACCCCAAGCCCGAACACTAGTAATGGGAAGGCGTCTGTCAGATGTCTTCATTACTAACCATGGGAATAAATGGGAAAAATATACAAAAAAGACAATTTTTTTTAAATTTAAATAAACACTCCCCGACAACAGTCCTCTTTGACCATTATATTAATGAAATGGATCAAATGCTGGTAGGACATAGTGTGGTGAGTCTAACATAGGCCAGTGAAACCTGTATGAAAATAAAAACACTACAAAAAAATTACAGTACTAAACTCCACCTCCTGCACCCCCTGAAGATCATGCCCACGGCTGATTTTCTGGGACTGCAGGGTACGGAATTTAAGCTACACAATATGATTCTGAAGGATACTGACCATAGCTGCACCACAATCCTCAAGGGGATGATCCTCCTCACCTTCACCTATCACTCCCTACCACCTCCAATTATTATCCTATAGCCCTCTCACCTCCACCTATCACCCCATAACCTCCTCACCTCCACCTATCACCTCATAACCTCCTCACCTCCACCTATCACTCCCTACCACCTCCACTGATTACTCAATAGCCCCCTCACCTCCACCTATCACCCCATAACCTCCTCACCTCCACCTATCACCCCATAACCTCCTCACCTCCACCTATCACCCCATAACCTCCTCACCTCCACCTATCACTCCCTACCACCTCCACTGAATACTGAAATAGCCCCCTCACCTCCACTCAGCATCCCATAGCCCCATCACCTCCACTGATCAATCTCTACTACCTAAACCACCCCATCTGTCCCGACTTACGATTTGATTACTTTGTGACTAGCTGTGCAGCTGCTAGTACAGTGAGAAAGCAGGACGGTTTGTTACCATCCTTGCCTTCTCTGTTGTGAGCTGTTTAAATACATCAGCTTCGCAGGGCGTGTGATGCAGCAGTGTCATCACACCCCCTGCACTGCTGGGTCTCCTAGGACCAGGAGATCCCTGGGAGCAGTATGCCGGTGTTAGCGGTGTGATGAATTCATGCCACTTACACCAGAGATGATCGTGTGTTGCGGGGAATATGGAGAGATGAGCACCTTTTTTTTATTTTCTTTGTACCATTACACCTGCTTATACCTACAGATAGCATACAGCTCTACCTACAGGGACCATATTTCTACCTACAAGGGGCACATCCCTACCTACACGGGGAATATCCCTAACTACACATGGGCATATACTAACCTATAGGGAGCAATACTACCTACAGGGGGCATATCCCTACCTACAAAAGGGCATATAACTTCCTAAATGGAGCAAATACCTACCAGCAGAGCGCACACTCGTACTTAAAAAGGGAACATACCTACCTGCAGGAGGCAAATATCTACCTGTTGGGGTGCAAATATCTACCTACAGGGGGCATATTCCTACCTACAAGGGGCATATACCTACCTACAAGGGACATATAACTACTTAAAGGGGACATATATCTACCCACAGGGGGCCTATATCTACCTACTGGGGGCCTGTATACCTACCTACTGCGGGGTCTATATTTCTACCTACCTACAAGGGCCCTATATAGCTATCCACCTACTTACCTACAGAGGGCCTATATAACTACATACTAGGGACCTATATTTCTACTTATTATGGAGGCCTATATAGCTACCTATCTTCTTAATAGTGGACCTAGATACCTACCTATTGGGGACCTATAAGTCTACCTACCTATACACCTACCTAATAGGAAAATCTCCTTTTAGATAGACAGTTCTCAATCTGGTTTTGGGGTACCTACATAAAAGTTTGGGAGATTTAACTACCTCCTATATTGGTATACAAAACAATGCTAAAACTTGGTGCACAAATGGGAGCCCCTTAGCCATTTGGGGAACTTTTACTGTTAGAGACATTGTTACTATTTGGGTTGCTATAGATGGGAAATTTGTACATGGAAAGGAATTAGTGGGGAAGAGCTGAAAAGTGAGGAGTCTAATATGTTTGTTTTGTAAATTCTACAGTGAAGAGTTGTGACCGGGAGAAGATGTCATGGTGGTCTGGGACAAATGGAGAAGAAAAAAGAACAACTCATCAAAGAATAGAACAACACATTAGAGATGTCTCCTGTGACTAGATGCAACTTTGCTGTAATCACTTACAATATAAGTCTGCAGAGCCTGTGTACACTGGTATCCACTACTGTATGGTCACTGTATGGTGGTAATATTTGTTGTAGTATAATGGTTTATATTTGGTAATTGTATGGTTTATTATTCAGTCACTATGTGCTGGTGATATGTGGTAATGGTGTGACAGTATTATTCAGTCACTGTGTGGTAATGATATGTGGTCATGGTGTGCCAGTATTACTTGGTCACTATGTGGTTATGATATGAGGTTATGATGTGGTGGTATTATTTGGTCACTATATGCTGGTGATGTGTGGTCATGATGTGGTGGTATTATTCAGTCAAAATGTATGGGTGATGGTGGTCTTGGGGTGGGGGTTTTATTATTCAGTCTTAGGGTGTTGGGTGTATTGGGTAAAGGGTTTGGCTGCAGTATTATTCAGTCACTATGTGCTGGTGATTTGTGATCTTAGCAGGATGCAGTGTATCACAGCATGGCAAAACATGTTAACGTGGGAGCAGGGGGGAATTTCTTCATCTCGCCCTGCGTGCAATTTAGCCTAGGAACTTGAACTTCATTCTTTGGCCAATGGGTAGCCAGTGAAGAGATTGGCAGAGGGGAGAGGCAGAGGACTAGTGAGGAGAGAGGTGGATCAGATGGACAGCAGAGTTGAGGATGGGAAGCAATAATGCTAAAGGGAGGCCCCAGAGAAGGATGTTACAGTAGTCTAGATGGGAGATGACAAGAGATTGTTATTGGGGATTGTAAGAGTTGGGAGGGGAGGGGTGGGGGGTTCTTCAACATCGTTTTGTTTATTGGGTCAAAGAAATTATACTGAAAGACTCCATGGAGAAAGAAGTGTTAGAACCACAGGTCAGGTCTTCTATTTGGATTTCAAAGACAAAGGCAGTACCAAAATTGTTATTAAGACTAGTGATTTACATATACATCCTGAATATTAATATATAATATGACAAAGTGCTGAATAATTACAAGCTTACATCTTTGTCTTCATTAGTTTGCTATTCTGTAATTATCAGCAATGAAATCTTTTGTTCATGTTTTTGTAAAATTTAATTATTTGACCACTGTATTAAACAACTTCAATTGTTGAAAACTATTAACATCTTAAAAGAGTTTTAAAAAAAAATGTAATAGCAATTTGTAAAACCCAATGTACCCCCTCTAAGGGATAAAGGGGGCATATGGTAGTATTCTGATCTCACTGATTCACAACAGCTGACCCATTTAAACATCCATTTCTTTGTCTGAAGATTACTGAGATCTTCTGTCAAAATTGAATAATCTTTAGGACAACATGTGCAAATGATGTGGTTAATCCTGAGACTGATTGATCTAATTCTACACTGAATAATAGTTTGATCTTTTATGAAATCCGAAATGTATAAATTTTAGTATTCTAAGATTTTGTAAATCCTTTTATTTTAAAGGAAAATGTTTTTCAACTAATTTCTGTACATCATTAATTCACATTTACATGAGTAATGTGATTTAATTTCTTGATGTAATACCATGCTTGGGCACATAGTGAGTCGTTTAGAGGAAATAATACCGGGCTTATAAAAACCCCCAAAAAAAAAACCAGAAAGCCACAAATTTTGATTGCAAAAATGGCTGGTGAACAAGAAATAGAAATACATCTCTGTAGCTCTTGCTATGAAACCTATTTAGTGGATATTTTTGTCAGCCCTTGCCTTTATGTTCGTGATATCTATGGAGGGCCCAGCTGCTGGAAATAAACTATCCCAATACAAACAGCTCTGTTCAACTGATAAATGTACATGAAGAAGGGGCATAGAGATTAAGACTTAACAGTTAAATCCAAGGTGAAAACCCCGCAAAACCGGGGTCCCCAAATGTGTAAATTCAATTCATTTGTAAAATTTTAAAAAAAAAACCTTTTTTTATAAAAAACCTCCAATGGCTTTAACCCTAAGACATTGGACAAAATCTGGGGCATCTTTTTGTTTTAACCTTTTAGGGCACAACTGGGGACTTTTCTGGGGTCCCCGGGTGCTTTTCCCTAGGTTTTTCCAGAATTTCTTTTGATTTCCCCAGAGGTGACCCCCTTTGGGGGCCCAGATATGCCTCAAGGTGTTTCCAATGCAAACTTTAAAAATGCTAGTGAATCCCCCACACCCAAATTTTAAATGGTTTTGATGCTGCAGGTGCTTTTTAGTGGCCATAAAACATGTTCAGAATTTTTTTACCCATAGTAGGATCATCCTGAAACCCCGTATAAAAAGGGAAAAATTTGCCCCAACTGCTCTCAAAATAAACGAAAAATTATTTTAGTTACCCCAAATTTCAAACATTTTCCTCAAACAATTTTAACGCGCAATCCCGGGAGGTAAATTTTTCTAAGCTATAAAATTTGGCAATGTTGGTGCCCAACACAATTTAAGCACAGACAAAAATTTCTACAAATCTTTAATTTACACTAAAAATTTTAATAACAAATTTTTTGTGTAAATCTCTTTGAACAAATTTTAAATTTTTTTCTTTCCCATGTTGGGAAAAAAATTTTAAATACTAATATAAAATCTAAAATAACTAGTATTAAAAAATATACCTTATCTGCAACATATAAATGAAGTTGATCTCTCATGAGACAATGGTCTATCCAAGGCACTTAGAAATAGTTAAACAAGGTTATAATAAGAACATTCACATACTGAAGTGCAAAGAGGGGTTTTGCTATGATCTACTTAAACAAAAGGTACAACAGCAAGGTGTTTTTGCTTTTGGGGGGGGCAATTTTAAAAAAAAAAGGTTCACAGAAATTTTTGGGTCGTGGGCATAGTTTTAAAAGCAGATTACGCAATTTAAATTTCCTTCATCAGAACCATTGACAAGTAAACTTAGCACTTTTTTCCCATAAATTTTGCTCGGGGAAAACTGGAAGAAAGGGCCCCAAACGGGCATTTAAAAGGGGGGGGACCTTGTGCAAATCTGTGGGGACTTAAAAAAGCAAATTTTTTGTGGGCCAAAAAATCCAAGTGCCCAAAAATTTTAATTTCTGCCGGGGGAAACCCCAAATAATCTTCCCCAGATTTAAAAACCAACCCCAAAATTTAAAAAACCCCTAAAGGTTGGAAAAATTTCCCATTAAACACCTTTTCATGCAACCCACAAAGCTCCATCTAACAAAGGACACAAAATCCTGGCTCAAAAAGAAATTTTTCAGAAAATATCATTGGGAAAACCTTTTGCTGCCTCATAAACCGGGCAAAATTTAAAAAAATCCTGGGCTGGTTGGGGGAATTAATTAACCCGTAAAATGACTGAAATCTTGATCTAAGGGCTTTTACTGTTGTTTTAAACAAGACTATTTTCCCTTTAATGTGTGCACACAGGATTTTGTTAAAGATGCTTATCTTCAAAAAAACCCCGCAAGGGGTTTGGTGATTAATATTTTTTTTAACTTTTTGATCTTCAATCCAACCCAGAACTCCTTGACAGTCTCCTTTGATTAAAATTACTTGCATTGCTGCAATTTACTCAAAGAATATCATGGAAGATTATTTAATACAGCAAAAACCTTTTTATGGGATGAATTTTCTGGACAAACCCTAAACATTATTATCCCGATATGCTGATTTGTGATGAAATTTTTTTTAAAATTTTTTTTAAAACCAAAAGATTCTTTCATCGGAATTGTATTATGGTTTTTTTTTAAAACCATTCATTAAATTTTTAATTAATTTTTTACTTTTGGGAGGTATTGGGAAAACTTGTTTAAAGGAAACAAAGTATTAAATCCCTTAAAAAATAAAAAAAATGATTTGCATTAAAAAGTTTAAAAAAACAGTCTTATTCCCGAAAAAGGCAACCACTTCTGCGGGTGGGGGCCCTTTTTTTTCTTCTTTTTTTTTTCAAAACACATTTCAAACTACCCTTTTAAAAAATAATTTCCTTACTAATACCAAAAATTTTTGGGTTAAAGGTGGGGAAAAAATGAAATTTTTTTAAAAAATAAAAGTATTTTAATAATTTTTTCATTTATGTGTATTTTCAGGAAATACAGGTAACATACTTATAGAGCTCAAAATATACCTATGATTATGTGATGAAAATAAAATATGTCCACTGCTAAAAAGACCTTCTAAAAACCATCAAAACAATGCAAAAATTGTTATAACTTAGTACTATCTGGAGACGTATTCCACATTCCACTTTCATCCATAATTTTAACTTTCTTCATCTGCCTATAAAAAGTAGGTGGGCATTTTTACATAAATCAAAAGAATGTTTTTTTCCAAGCTCTTGTCTCATGTACATGAATTGGCTCCATACACGGCAGGTGCCAGATGTTTGATAACCAGCACCCAACCCCCGCTGGCCCAGGGTCGGAGGGGGAACCCCCAAAATTTCCGACACTTAAACCCCCGTTTTAAAATGCCGTTGGGTTCAACCCTACTAAATGGGTCCCTTTTTTGTGGACGGTCCATTGTTGGGCCCCGGAAACACCCCCCCCTTACACGATACAAAAGCATGCAAAAAAGACTTTAATACTTTGGGGGCAAAAAACCCCTTTTTTCACAAGCACACATTTAATTTTTTTTTGGGAGTTGATTATTAAAAATTTCGCACAAAGTCAGGGAAAGGGTTTTCAAAGATAAGCTCCTCCCCGGGGGGTTTGGGAAAAATTTGGGGAAATTTTTAGTTTCCCTTTGGGCTGAAAAGATGACCCCCAAACCCTTTTTGTTAAGGACCCCTTTTTTTAAAATCATGATAATGTAAACTAATTGTCTTTTTAAAAAGGGGTTTAAAAATAAAAGCTTTTGAATTTTAAGAAAAAACCCAATTTATAACTACTGGGTGAAAGGGAATTTTTTTTGGTCCACTCCTCTTTGCAGATCATCTCTAAATCATAGAAAACTAAACCGCCTGTCTTTTTTCAATTTAAAAATGCAAGCTCAAATTTTAATCAAGGGACAGGGCCTGAATAAAAAAACAAAGTAAATCCGACTTTACCTTTAAGAACATTTAAATCCAGATTACCCCCCATCCACATAAAATTTAAATAACAACTTTTCCCTGTATCAGTTGAAAAGACGGTTTTTTAAATGCCAAAGGGTTTAAAAAGGGGGGTTTTCCCCAAAACGCTAATACGGCGACAGGGAGTTTTTGGGACTCCCCACTGGCTCCCCCCAGGCTGCCTCCCCATCTGTTTTCTAAAAGAAAACAGAGATTTTAATCTCTAACACAATTACAGATACTCCAGGCTTCTCAGGGCCCCACAGCTCTTTACCTTTTTTTTTTTCTGTAGATAACCTTGGGTTTTTTCTAATTTAATTTAAATCACTGCTCAACCCGTCCATGGGGTGCATCACTCCTGCTCTCACTAATCAATAAAAAGGGAAAAGCATGTTGCCATAGAAACCTCTATTTGAGTTGAAAGCTAATCTTCCTAGTGAGAAAACTTTAAGTCCAATAAACTCAGTCATATTTTCCAATGACAACAAACCTCAGGGGAACACATGGCAAACTCCAAGGGGAACATGTATGAAATGGGCTGCACCAGTTTACTGGTGTGATTTGCCGCAAAAAAACTGTTGTGGGTCCAGTCCAACATATTTATACAGTAATAAGTCATTCTCAACAATTCTTAGGGGTAGGGATGAGCGAAATTATCGCCAAAAGTTGAAATCGGCACGGTTCTTTGGCTTATCTGAAATTTCTGATCACACGATAGTTTAGGTGAAAATCTTATAGATAATCTTTTACTATCGTGCCTTTTACTATCGTGCATTTCTTGTCATTTTGGTGGCCAGTCAATCAGCACCGAGTATAGAGGGGGGTGAGGAGGATGTACGATGTCACCACTTGGCTGGTGTATGGATCTCATTGGCTGCAAAAATCACGTGACCTTGTTTTATCTATGCAACTGCAGTTCCTGTTCAACTCATTTTCTGGCTATGTCACTTTACAGCAGGACGTCTCAGCATCTAAACCAATAGCTGTTCTAACAGCTCAGAGAGACAGTTTCTGCTAATACATAAAACCATCCACCTAGCTGTAGCTTAGGATATATTTAGATTAGAGAATTTCACTTCTTATTTAGTTAGAGAAAGTTTTAAAGAAATCTAGTGGTGTGTGCAGCCGCGGGGGGTGGAGGGCAGGAGAGGGTTTGGAAAGGAGGGATGATATTGTGTAGCCCAGTGTGTTCTGTGACCTTGAATTGAAAAAGCAATGTTTTTTACCACTTTTTTGCCAGTAGACTTCTGATAGGAGGTGAAATTGTCCCTTTTGTTTTTCCAGTTCTATTGCACTCACTGCGTGTCAGTGTTCCCAAAACCAGCATAACTTATCCCCTATAACTTTTAAATAGTTCTATTGAAGTCTGTGCATCTGTTTGGCGCAAAGAGCTCAGTTGTACGCAAATCGTGTTATACATATCTCCTAGTACATTGCGCCTGTAGTCAGTGGTGCCAAGACCGCCATATTAAATCCATATAACATTTAAATAGTTCTATTGCACTTAGTGCGTCTTTTTGCTGCAAAGAGCTCATCTGTACGCAAATTGTGTTACACATATTTCGTAGTAAATTGCGCCTGTTGTCAGTGGTGCCAAGATCACCATATTAATCCATATAACATTTAAATACTCTTATTGCAATCCGTGCATCTGTTTGCAGCAAAGAGCTCAGTTGTACGCAAATTGTGTTATACATATTTCTTCCACCAGATCGCATTTCACAGGTATTCAATAGAAACAATTCTGTTTCTAAACCGAGTTGGCTGGTGGAAATTAGAGGGATTTAAGAATTTCTGTGATCTGCCGTTTTTGCAGTACAGTTTCTCAATAAGAGACTGTGAAAAACCCTTCTATACCTTTTACATTTTTATCTTTCTGAACATGGAGCGAACTACAGGTGGTAAGCGAGCAAAGAGGGGTGTAATGGGTGACCTCTGGCAATCTTTATTTACCACCTTAGCAACGCCTGTAATGCAGGGCACACATATGACACACAGAGACCAGCTTAAGATCATGGTGCACGACTATCTACGTCTCAACACTGATGTTTTTGGATATGTTCCAGACTCAATTGACTTCAGGGTATCCAAAATGGATGAATAGCCCAAGCTCACTCGCCATGCCATAGAGGTGTTGTCCTTCCCAGCAGCCAGAGTCATATCTGAGCGGACGTTCAGCACAGCTGGAGAAGTCATTAAAGACAAACGCATCCGGCTTTCCAGATAATGTGGATCGTTTGACTTTCATCAAGATGAATCAGGCATGGATCTCTGATGATGTTGTGGCCCCAATTGCCGAGGTCACCGATTAGTTGCCGGTCTACTTCACATTCCTCTTCCAAAAGAAATGGTCCTCTTGAAAAAAAATTTTTTTCAAATGATCATTTCTTAACGCAATTTTTATTCTGAGTGCCCAAAAGGTTATTTTGCAGGTGTTGCAGTTAGGAGACTGTAAAAGACACCAATCGTACACGTTTCATGAAAAAAATGTATTCCACTTAGTCATTTCTTCAATAAAATTTCAAGCACTGTCAATGGTTTTGGGGTCATGATGCCATGACAATCAGCTATAATCCAGGTCCTTTGGCACAGAATTGTGGTTTCTAACTGGCATTTCTTGCTCACAATTTTTAACACTGGCAGAGAGGTCATTTTTATAATTTCTCATGTTCCCATGTGCCATTTCTAATACCGGTGTCTTGTTTGTGTGAAAGGGGCCCTGTAGCTGCTGGTACTGCTGTACCTGCTGTGGCTATGCCGTCCTCATGTTTTCTGTTAGCCATTGAACATGATGCATTATTTTAGCCTATGAATTTTTTTCTGTGACTTTTAAAGCCTAATTGTCTTGCCTAAGAGGTAGCGCGTATCCAGTTTACTGTTGTGGATGTTTATTCCAGCTTCTCCTTCCCTGTTTGGGTGTAAGAATAAAGCTGTTGTTGCTCTCCCATAGACTTTAATGGTCATCGGCAATTATCGACTATCGGCTATCGGCACGATAATTTCAAAAATCTGTTATCTAACTGATGACGATTGTCAACACAATCGCTCATCACTACTTAGGGGACATGTCATGCTACATTCATAAGATTAGTTTTTCTACATGTGCCCTCAGATATTTGATGTTAAAGGTCAGGAACTGGTTAGTCAGGACAGCTGGTGCAATTCTTACTCGGTTGAGGTAGTATACATTATGGCTTTTCAAATGAATGGTGGAATGTGTAAAACTTGGAGTTGTCTATATGGATATTATAAAGTTGTCTGTATGGACATTCCAGAATATCTGTGGTGAGTTAAACTGCCACCAACAGATGTTTATAGTCTATGGGTGTACAGCAAGTAGTTAAGAATCTTGGAGTTATAATATCTCTTCACACTATATGCACTAAATTAAAAATAATGGGTGAAATGCTCCATTGGGGCTGCACCATTTTTTGGTGTATCTGAGCCCCGAATAAAACAGCCTAGTGACGCCCCTGATATTAGGCACATCAATTATACTATTCAAGGTATACCAGACACCAGATTTTTGATGGGTTCTTTCATTCAGGTGCACTATGCACTTAATGCGCCTTAAAACTAGCGTGGTGGCGCTTCTTTTTAGACATGTCGCTCATTATGTCCATCTCTCTATCATCTGTATTCTCGACTTGTTTCATAAATCAGCTTATGCTACCTGAAAACTAAGAGCGTCATGTATAAACAGGGCTGAACCAGAATTCTGGCCTCAAACAGATCTAGTAGACCAGTTCTATAGATGTATGAACAGGCGTACTCCAAGCTTTGGCGTGATAAGACACTTTTTTAGTGAGCCAAAGTTTTGGGTAGTTCTGGTGGTGTGTTGCACCACATTAGTAGAAGTAGACACATTTATGATTCTTTGATGCCAAAACGTTGGTGCAGTAGAGTTAGAACAGCCAGACCAAATTAAAGGGGGTCTGCCTGAGCCTGAGTTGTCGTATTGGCACTACAATGCGCCTGTATGTGTGACCTGCAGAAGAACAGGTTCATACATTCTGGTGCAGTCTACACTACCTTAAAGCGATTTAGAACTGGACTATCAGTGCCAGAATTCATACATGTTGCCCTAAATGAGTAATCCAATCACTTGCACTTTACTAAGATGAAATTAAGATATGACCTGAAAGATCAAGTTGCTATAATATTTCAAATAACTCTTGGTTCTTCAACCCTACGAACAAGATATTCAGTGTTTTAGCAGTGTATAGAAATAATCTGAACAGGAA
Source organism: Phyllomedusa bahiana (assembly GCA_025379985.1). NCBI lineage: Eukaryota > Metazoa > Chordata > Amphibia > Anura > Hylidae > Phyllomedusa > Phyllomedusa bahiana. The sequence continues at coordinate 23,021 of JAODAL010031715.1, forward strand.
TATTTGTATTTCCCTTTGAAGAACATGGCAGGAAGACACTTAAAGGTTCATTTTCTCAGCTTGGTGGCACAATGAGCCCTTTCCGTTTCACTTTGTGATCTGTTATTCTAGGAAATTATATGGATTTTTCAGCAGTTTGTCATTGAGCTGAACTTAGTATGAAAAAATATCACAGCGTTAAGTGCATGCACCCAGGTGCATAACAAGGGAACATACTGTACTGTGAAAAAATCAAGCAACATATTTTCATTAAGGCAATTTAATCTTAAAGGGGACCTCTTCAAAGATATTGCCCTGTATACAAGGGACATGGAATAGGACAGTGGACCTAGTAATAGGTATACCTTTAACCACTTATTGGATGCAGTCTTTTTTCCCTTAAGGACACAGAAAGTTTTTTTCCTTTTTTCATCACTTCATCTTCTGAGAGCCAGACGTTTATAACTTTTCTTTATATAAAATGAATTTAATTATTTATTTTATAGTGAAGCAGAAATTCTATCATTGTTTTTTTTTTTTTTTTTTTGCCTTGATGTCACAGCATTCATTGAGCATGTTGAATGAGATGTTATCTTCTTTTCTGCAGGTCATGATTACAGAGATATCAAACCTATTTTGTTTTTTATCCTTTACTACTTTTGGAAAATAAATCTTTTATTAGAAAATATAATTGAATTTTTATGTGACCTCCTATGGCTTTTATTGATATAATTTTGTTTATGGCAGTGTTTGTTGCGCTATGACTAAGAGTTTTATGCTCGAAATGCATCAACGGTTTTTGACTGTTACTGGAAGGTGAGAGAGTCAAAAACATCTCTTTTATTTAATGTGTTCTCCATGTGGGATAAATAATGATGTGTTTAGTAGTCAGTGTAATTACAGTTGCAGCATTACCAAATTTGAGTACTTTATTATTTGTTTATTTTCTTACATATTAAAGCATTTAGTATGGACAATAGTGTTTTTAGTTTTTCCCCCTTCTTTTACAGTATTTTTTATATTTGTATTTTATGTAAATTTTTTTAAAGGTTTTTTTTTTATCTGCACTAGAGTACTTGGACATGCAATTGTTTCAATTATTCAATCAAGTCAAAAATATCCTACATTGCAATACATCTGTATTGCAGTATATTATGCATGTTAATGCAAAAGTGACAAATCCACAAAAAAAGTGAACAATCCCTTTAATTGTAAGTAAGTTTATCACCCCTTTCACTTCACTTCTACAACAAAGTCACCTAGTTCTAGATGAATAAGATTAAATTTAATACCGTCCCAAGAATTTCCTTTATTTGGAACATTTTAGCTACAAAAAAAAAAATCATAGGTTAAAAAACTTAATGAAAAATTAAAGATAATAAAAATTAGCTACTGTTAATTAACAGAATCCCTTGTCAAAAACTGCTCTTAAAAGCACCATCATTTAAAATAAGTATTACACTGAAGGGCACATTCTTGGATGACTTGTCTTAATGGCCGGCATAGATAGCTGGAACGAATAGCTGGTAATTTTCTTCAGCTTTTTATAGTTACATAGTTTGTTAATAAGATCTCCAAAGGGCAATATTTACTTGGACATCAAATTATTTGCAATACTTGCCAGTTTTACAATTAGATTGTTCATGTGTAGGGCTGCAATGTAAGTGCCATAATCTAACACAGGTCTTTCCAGTATATATTGCAGGCCCATCTTTATAAGGGAAGGACTCTCTGGTTTAGTTGGCTCATTTAGTGCTTTTATACATGTGCTGTACTTGGTACTTAGCCACAGAAGGGCAAAGAAACAATGGAGCAGATTTATCAATACTGTCTGATACTTAGGGGGATATATATGTACCTGGCACCGTGTCTCACAGCACTTTATGAATGTGCAATGTTCTATACCAAAAGTAGTCTCAGTCTTCCAAGTTTGAAAATGGAATGGATTTCCCCACCCCCGTATCTTTGATACATTCAAAAGTGTCATGTCTGGCACATTTATGCCAATTTTTGTCATAAGACGGCTCATCTATCTATAGAACAGGGCTACGACAATTTGTTTGGCTCAAACAACGGCAAGAAAAGGTATAGCCAGAGTCATACTTTTCGCTCTGAGTTTTAACTTAAACTAAACAGTTGAAAAATGTCCCACGTTTATCATAGTACTGATAGATCTGGTGCAGGTTTAGACTCTATGGGCCACATGTATGAAACTGTTTAGGTCTAAGACTCACTCTTTTTCCCATAGTAACCTGTGGGCAAAAAAGTGAGTTTTAGACCTAAACAGGTTCATACATGTGGCCATATAAGCTAACTTTACACCTTCTATTAGTTGGTTTACTTTATGCTACTACCGTTTTTGGTGCAGAACATATCACGCTAAACTATGCCCCTTAAGTGAGGCAAAGCCCCCTTTTTTGTCAGTCAAGGCTCAGAAGTGTCTAAAAACTATTTAAAACACATGAAAAAATGAGTGCAAAGCAGGCATACCAGTATTTTGGTGCAAATTGTGCCAGACTACTGCCGCCATTGTCATAATCAGTATATGCCCCAATATGTTTTCTGGTCCTACCGTCATAACTAAAGGAATGCAATATAATGTTGTGCACTGTGTCTAACTATTACCATCCACCATTCTCAGCTGAATCTGTGCCCAAACGACAAGGACATCTTTTGAGGTAGGAAAGCTAAAATAATAAAATTATTATAAAATTGCATAAATATTTGACAATATACAGTACGTGCATAAATATCAAACATACTTGTCCTCCTCCTGCTTACTCCCATATGACTTCTTCCTATCCAAATCAGATTTTTATGGAGTCAACAAGAAAATCTTGATGTATCCTTTTTCTTTGCTTGACTGTTGGCTTAAAGTTAGGTTTTTCCACGATGTAATGTTGACGTGGGATCCTCCAAAATTGGTATTTAATCACTTTTCTAAATATATGTGATTATAAAAAGTCAAACCTGTGAGAGCTACAGCTTTCTTTACATGCCCTTAGTTACTTAAAAGTTTAAATTAGACATAACCAGGAGCTGATCTGGCCGCGCTTGCTTATCTGATGACAGGAAACATGAAGGAGCTTGCAAGGGGCTGGGGAGAAATGTGCAGTGTATGAGGCTTTCTGCTGTATAGAGAATCCACTAGTTGTAATGTAATTATCTCAGTGAGCATTTCAGACGCTCCCTTGCTTACTCGCTCTGCAAGAGGTTGGGGAGAAATGTGCAGTATATGAGGCTTTTTGCTGTATAGAGAATCCACTAGTTGTAATGTAATTATCTTAGTAAGCATTGCAGATGCTCCATTGCTTACTCACTCTGCTTGAGCCCCCTCTCTCACCTCCCTGTCAGCAGTTCATGACACCGCATGATTTGTTTATCTTCTGTCCTGAGCAGATAACAGGTAAGCAAGTCACTTCATGGCAAAACCCCTTTAAGGTTTTCAAAATATACATAGGCCTTACTATTTGCCCTGTAAGACTGCATCCTACACCTCCTACTCATTGGCCTTAACACTTTTGTACATTGTCCCCTGACCCCCAACCACCACTGTTACCTCTAATAGAAAGCTTACAGTAGAGGTGACACAAGTCCCAGCTGGAGCAACAAAAATTAAATCCTGGCCCAACTCATCTGTGCCTGCCATAGCAATTGTGACTCACTAACCCCACTTTACAGCTGTAAAAACACTCAAGTATGAAAACTGTCTAGGTGTAATACTTTCCTTGTTATCCATAGCAACCAATCAGAGAATTTTCAGAGCACTACATGAAATGAAAGGGGAGATTTTATTGGTTGCTATGGACTACAAAGAAAGTCTTTGAGCTAGACAGTTTTCATACATGAGGCCCTAAGTGTTTATTCATTTTATATTTTTTTGATTACCACTAGTGTTGAGCGATTATTATCGACAAAGTTGAAATCGGCACAGTTTTTATGTTGATCGAAATTTTTAGATCATGCGATAATTTAGGTTAAAATCTGTGCATCATCTATTTTAAATATCTTTATTAAGTAACACAAAGTACAAAGCATATGAAAATTATATCATGTAATTTGCAGATGAACATGTAGAACAAAAGGTTCAGAGATTACAAACAAATATATTCTGTATTACCATTTTTAAGTTTATAAAATAAAACAAATTAAAACAAAAACCAGCCTGAGCCCTCTATTTGCGATCTCATGCCTGTTCCAGGGAGCCAGAGCCATGCCTCGTCCCAGCCGTCCAACCGCTGGACAAGCGTTCCAGATGTATTTAACTCCATTCTATAATAGACGAGAATTTCCTTAGTAGTATAGTGATTCCAGTTGAAAGTCATAATTTTATCCTCATCCCCTGTCTGTCACCCTAGGGAAAAGGCATAATCCGCAAGAACAAAAAGAGTAAATGCAGTTTCGGGCTCAGGTAAGCATAAAACAAACATCAGTACAACACACATCAGTATCAATTGGTGCTCCGCTCTCCAAGCCCACCCCCCCATACCCGGTCTCAATAGGGTGGTCAGTCGGCATAACCTCCGCCTTCCGCCACCAACATCTTGTTTCACTATTTAGGACTGGAGTCTTGGGCCCCGGAATCAAACTTAAGTCATAGCTGGGTATTGACATCATTTGGGCAAATCAGGATACAACGCCTCCTAAAGCGGAGGTTCTCCCATTAACAGCTGTTCCTGAAACCATGCAGTATGATTAAAGCACTCCCTGATGGCCCCCTGTATTCTCTGCGGAAGCAGGGGAATAAAACTGCTACAGACTTGAAAGAATTTTTCGACATGTGTCTCCTTCCTACCTGAGGCCTCTACCCAATCCATTTTTAATATATAGGACAATTTATCCAAAAACAACCTGAAAGGGGGTGGGGAGTCGTGTATCCATGTGTTCAAAATGGTTTTAACGCCCGCCGCTGAAATCATGTATAGAAGTTTTCTACTCCCCGGCGCACATGCGGTCGCCTGGGCGTCGATGTGGCCAAATATGGCCCACAGGGGAGTGTTAGGAACATAATTCGTCAGGTGTGTTCTTGTAAACGACATCACCCGCGTCCAAAAGACCTGTATCACTGGGCAACTCCAAAGACAATGAAATATACCTGCCTCCAGCAACCCACAACGGAAGCAACCACTGTTCTCGAAGATGCCCATGCGGTGGCCCCTGACTGGGGTAATATAAGCCCTATGATATAACTGGAGAGACATCTCCCAATATCTACTGGAGGCCAAGAATTTACGGCTATTGGCTAATGCTGTAAGTAAGGTGTGTACCTCCAGGCTAGGGTCATCTCCCACCCACTTCGTCAGGGCCATCGTTGACTCCAAGAAATCAAGCAGCCTATGCAGGATTTTGTAGTACCAGGTAGTCAGGCCCCTTTCCACAGTATTCCTGAGCAAAGTTTTCCGTAACCTTGGGTCCCATTCTTTTGGTGTAAAATTCAAAGTCAATGTCAAAGCATAATTTCGGGCACTTAAGTAGGGGAAGAAAGAGACCTCCGCCTCAGGGAACCTTGCTTTTAGTTCTTCCAAACTTAAGATCTTACGCGTTTTAGTGTCTATTAGATCGTGGACTGACAATATCCCCCCTCTCTCCCACATGTAGAAATCTTTATATGGAGCCCCATGTTGAAAATCCGGATTACCTACAAAAGTGCGAAACAACGAAGCATGCGGATGCAGCCCCAATAGTCCCCTCAGTTTTTGCCACCCCCGCCATGTTGAGTATATAAATGGGTTAGACCGAATCAATTCTGGTATTTGATGTAAGGGCAGATGAAGAAGATTTGCTAGCCGGGTCCTTCCCACAAAAGATTGCTCTGTCTTAGTGTCTGTGTATGTAGAAGTGCCCTGTAACCAGTCCGCTGCCGGACGTATCAACGCGGCCACATTATATGCTCGTACATTTGGGAAGTTAATACCCCCGTTGTCCCTGGGCTGCTGCAAAATTACCAGCGGGATCCTGGGCCGTTTACCACCCCAGATGAAGCGGCGAAAGAGCATATTTATGCGTGTCTCGTCTTTACGCCTGATATAAAGTGGAAGAGAGTGGAGGAGATACAGCAGCTTGGGAAACTCCACTAATTTAATAAGGTTTCCCCTGCCCACAAAGGACAGTGGGAGCCGCCTCCATGCGTGCAGCCGTGCTTCCATCGAGGTGATATATGGAGTAATATTATCTTTATATAAATTGGAGGGAAGTCTAGAAATAGATACTCCCAGATAGGGCAGCTTGTTGGTACACCAACTAAACGAGTAGAGTGGGGCCCATGTGGGCTTTGCTGGCCCTTTAAGTATCATTGCATTGGTTTTGTCAAAATTGATATGATAACCCGAAAGGGACCCCACCTCCTGCAGTGTCCGCATAACCCCCTGTAGATTATGTCGCGGATTTTTCAAAATCACCAGTACATCATCAGCAAAGGCCACTATGTCCACAATCGGAGAACCCTCCAGGTTCCCTTCTATGACATGTCTTGGCTTTAGGCAATATAGCAGTGGGTCTATCGCAAGATCAAAGAGCAATGGAGATAGCGGACAACCCTGTCTGGTACCTCTAAACATGTCTATCGGGGAGGTGAGTAGCCCATTAACTAAAAGATTAGTAGATGACCCCTCCTGGATGTAAGAGACAAAATTTAGAAATATAGGACCGAAATTCCTCCGTAGCAGAGTGGTGGACAGAAAGGGCCACGAAACTCTGTCGAATGCTTTCTCAGCATCTAAACTCAGAAGCATCAGGATATCTGACGAAGGTTCCGAGGCCCTCACCGTTGCCCCCACCACCGCCCGAATATTTTTCACTGCCTGGCGTCCCTGCACAAAGCCCCTTTGGGCGGGGTGCACCATATTTGGAAGAAAGGTTTGGAGTCGGGTTGCTAAGATTTTTGTTAAAAATTTGTAGTCGCTGTTAAGTAAAGCTATTGGGCGGTAATTTTGTACCAGGGCCTGGTCCTTACCCGGCTTTGGGAGTAAAATGGTGCATGACTCCGAGAATAATTCCATTGCTCTTTGATCCCGATATATTGCGTTATATAAGCCAGTCAATACTGGTGTAATTTCAACTGATAAAAGTTTGTAATATTCACTGCCATAGCCATCCGGCCCAGGCGACTTCCCACTGGCTGAGGATGCTATGGCTGTCCTCACCTCTTCCTCTGTGATTGGACCGTCTAGAAACGCCTGTTGTTCTTCGCTAAGGCCCGGAAGGGGCTCTGTGGCCAGAAAGGACTCTATCTGATCCATCTCAGTCGGTGGCGCTCTATAGAGATCCTCAAAGAACTCAACAAATAATCTTGAGATCTCCTCTGGCGCGGTGTGTCGCGCCGCGGAAGCGGGATCCCTCAGGGACAGCACTGGTTTGCGGCTGTGTTGTGTTTTGACCAGTCGCGCCAACATCCGACTATCTCTATTCGCCCCTCTAAAATATCTGTTCTGATTGATTTTAACTAGCCAGTTCGCCTGACTCTGCACAAAGGATTCCAGAACCGTTTTGGCCTCTTTATATGTTGTTTCCGCAGCCGCAGATGGGGCGACTACCAGTTCCCTCTGAGCCAACAGTAGGGTGGTCTGCAGTTTTTTGAATTTATTTTGCGCCTCCCTTCTCCTGCCCGCGACGTAATTGATTATATGACCCCTCATAACCGCCTTTGCAGCAGCCCAGAACAAAGGGGCGTTTTCCATATGCGCCAAGTTATCATCTACGTAGTTAGTCCAGTGTACTTGCAAAAAGGATTTAAAATCCTCAGATTGTAGCAAGTATCCCGGAAATCGCCAAAACCTGCTCTTGATTTGTGACCTCGGACGCGAGATTGACAATGTAACTGGGGCATGATCCGAGATGGCTATAGTATGAACCGTGGAGTCCACCACTGACTCCCACAACCCTAGGGAGATAAGAAAATAGTCAATTCTAGTAAAACTTTTGTGAACCGAGGAGTAGAACGTGAACTCCCTCGCGCCCATATTCAGAGTACGCCAGGGATCGCAAAGCGCATTATTGTCCGCCAAAGTCAATATGTCTTTAGCAGCAGGAGACAATGGACGAGATGACGTCGTCCTGTCCATTAAGGGGCACTGGATCGCGTTAAAATCTCCTCCCAGGATGACATTGGAGTCTGCTCTAGATGAAATGAGAGAATTCAATTTGGCAAAAAAGTTTGTGTTAGACAGGTTAGGGGCATAAACATTAATCAGTGTATATGAGACACCCTGTAGCAATATTTTTAGCAGGAGATATCTACCCCCTTCATCCTTTATCTCTTCTTCTACTAAGTAGTCCAGGCCCTTTCTAAATAGGATGGCCACCCCCCTTGATTTAGAGGAATAATTGGCCATATGACAGGACTCCAGCCAAGGGCAGCGCAAACCCACTGTGTTATCTTTCTTCCAGTGAGTTTCCTGTAACAGAATTATGTCAGGTTTGAAGCGTTTTAAATGAACGCTCACCTTCTTTCTCTTAATGGGGGTGTTGAGTCCTGCCACATTCCAAGTGAGTAATTTAATGGGTCATGTTACTCCCCACTCACCTCAGCTTTCGTAGGCTATAGATCCTTTCAAATTGCAGTGTCCCCATCGTCCCAGCGAGCAATGGGGTGCACCATGAGACTACCAGTCCCGCCAAACCTGCGGGGGCCAACCCGGAGAACAGAGCACATACATCCATCAAAGATAGCTTTGGTACAAACAACAAAAACACACGGGACCAAAATCTGGCCCTCTGAATTAAAAAAACAATAACTTGAATCAGCAACTGCATTGCAGCAGTAAAACAAAAAAGCCTTAGAGCCATTATTACCCTGTGCCTCCCTGTGTAACGTTATTTTCTAAACTAACCCTCCGCAATGCGAAAGTGACGCCTGGCTTGCGCTGGGTCCTCGAAAACTAGCTGCCTACCCTCCATCTGCACCCTCAACTTTGCAGGATACATGAGCTGAAACCGTAACGCCCGCTCATGAAGGTGTCTACACACTGGGGTGAATAGCTTTCTCCTCTGGGCCACACTTGCAGAAAAATCTTGAAATAACAGAATCTTGTTGCCCTCTACCATAAGGGTGTCGCGCCTCCTATAAGCCCGTAGCACCTGTTCCTTGATTGCCCAGTTGAGATATTTTGCTATGACCGGGCGTGGTCTCGCATTTCTTTCTCCTTCCTGCCTCTGCGGTCCTAACCTGTGGGCCCTTTCAATAACATATTTGTCAGTGGGTACCTCCATCTCCAAGGCATTGGGAAGCTTTTCTGTAAGAAAGGTGATTAAGGCGTCTCCCGTGATAGATTCTGGGATCCCTACAAAACGGAGATTGTTCCTCCTACTACGATTTTCCAGATCTTCGATCCGGTCTCGTAAGGCCGCTTCAGTTTCCCTAACTTGTGCGAGTGACTGCTCCACATTAGAGGTGGTAACTTCGCAGGAAGTCACTTTGTTCTCAAGCTCCACTATTTTCTGCGTGTTAGCTGTAATCAGCGACATCGCAGAATTGATTGAGGTATGTAGGACCTCGAATCGTTTGTCCATCATAGGCATTAAGATCGTGGAGACCTCACGGGCTATAGCGGCTAAAGTAAGTGGTTCGCTACCCTGCTGGGGCCCTGCCGGGCTCGATGGAGAGGCAGGATCGGGAACAGACGCGCCTCCTGGGAAAGGGCCCGGAGAAGCAGATTCATCCCCTGCAACTCTTGGGGGAGTGCCCTGGGACATATTAGGGGGCTTATTTTTCGGGGTCTTAGTAGCCCCTTTTGATGTACTAGGAGCTCTGGTAGATTTTGGAGGGGTCTCTACTGCAGGTGAGGGTGCGTGCTGACGCGTATTCCTTTTTGGTTGAGATTTAGACAGATATTTGTCCATCCCTCCGTTACAGAGGGATGAAAGGGTTAGAGAGTATTGAGCAGAGTGTCAGGAGGGACAGGAGTGACTTCAAGTATCACATGTCAAGAAAGTAGCAAATCACCGCTAGTGACTTCGTTGTATATTGCAGAGTCACAGTGACTCAGCAAAAATGAAAAAATGTGAGAAGTGTACTTTACCACCTATGCCAGAAGCCGGTCTCTGACTCCCTCTAGTGGCAAAATCCTGTAAGCGAGTTCCTGCTCAGAAAGGAAAATGTAAGCTTATGGGAATACCAACTGTCGTTGTGCAAGCAATAAAAGACAATGCAGTCCCAATAATAGAGACTCGTTCCACAGCAGTGTCCCTGCAGATTCCCCAAGTCTAGGAGATAAGTGACGTAGTGATCAAAGTCCCAGCCCCAGGATCAAAGGCAGGTTAATGGCGCCACTCCTATATCCCTAAAGCACAAGGGCGTCCCCTCCCAACACTACAGACAGCTGTTAGAGTCTCCGTCAGACCCACTGTCCTTGGTGGCTCCTACAGTGGGTGTTTCCTGCTTAAAGGGTGATTGTAGTAAGAGCTGCAGTAGCCATACAGTTCCCTTGTATACCTTGGCAAGAGTCCACCAACTCTGCACTTATACAAGGGAGGGCATTAAGCTGGGAGGGGGAAGGTGGAGTAGTAGTGTTTGTCAGAGGGGCAAGTCCCTCACCCCTAAGCAGTCCCCTCAGAGCTGCAGGCACCGGTCACCAGGTTCTATAAGTGACCAGAAATCACCTGATACCAATAAGGCTCAAGCGGGCGCCTAATACGCCCTCCTTTCCAGTCCCCTAAGTATGGGGGAGTTCGCGCCCCACAGAGCCAAAATGGCCGACCGGCCCGCCACCACCACCTCTAGCACAGCGCTACCGCAACTGCCTCTATCCCTCACGAAGGTACGGGCCACCAGCTGTAGGGTCAGTCACCGCTCCTCCACCCTGGCCGCCCTCCGCTGCAGGAGAGCGCAAGTTCCACACGCAGCTCCCCGCTGCTCTCTCCAGCCGCTCCGCCCGCCGTCAGGCCACTCTGCCCAGGGGACCATTCCGCTCACCACCTCCAGCCGTCAGCAGGGGCCTCTGCACGATCACCGGGTCAGTGCAGGATTCCTTCCGACCCCTTTAGCCGCAGGACTCGGCCTCTCCGACGCCGCTACCCGTCCTGCAGGGACGCTCCTGTCACCTCCGGTCGTCTCCAGCTGCCGTCACCCGATCCTCAGCGTGACTTGGGCTTCCTCCCGGCCTCCGTAGCCACAGGTATTGGCGCTGTCCGCTCACCAGCGTCGTCGCTCACCGCTTCCGGGACTTCCTCCGGCCGACACCAACTGCCGCTGCCCAATCTCTGAATCAGCGCGGGATGTCTCACGGCCTCCGCGACTTCTGTCCCTCAGTCTCCGGCTCCTCGATACTGCCGCGCACCTCTTTCACACTCTCCTCCCTGCAAGGAGGTGAGTGTGGCTCTTTATAGGGCACTGTCGCTGCCAAACTCCTCTGGCTCGCCTCAGCGTTCCCTTCTTTCGGCCAGTGTGTGCTGTTAGCACGGTTAGCGGTTCCGTGCGGCGGAGCAGACTCGTCTCCTTAACTGTCCGGGGATATTGTCCTGCTCTGAGACAGGTGTTAGTAGTTTCTGGGTGTAGATTCCGTGCAGAAAACACCCCAAAAACAGCCAATTCAGGCTCTAAAGCAGGAGCTCTCCTAAAATGCGGCTACTCTCGGTAGCTCCGCCCCCGGAAGTCCCTCTGTGCATCATCTATTAAGATCACGCCATTTTCGGCGCTTCCTATCATTTTGGCGGCCAGCAAATCAGCTTACAGAATAGAGCAGGGTGAGATGTGTGTGCGACGTCATGACTGGGATGTGTATGGTTGCGATTGGCTGGAAAAATCACATGACCTCGTTTTACATAGAACAGCCCTTCCTGTTCAGCCTCAGTGTCTCTCAGCGTCTCAGAGCAGAAGGACGTGCGCTCTGCTTGTGTCCAAACAGCTCAGCGAAAATAATCTATTTCTTCACAGAGAAAGCTACTGTTAGCTGTGATCCTTACAACTTAGTTAGATTAGAGATTGGAAGATTTTATGTAGTTAGGTAGAGAATTTTAAAGGAGCATCTACCGCTGTAAAGTCACAGGGGGAAAGCGGGGGGAGGGGAGGCCCGCGGGCGAACACAGACAAGCTCTATAAAGAATACTGGATAAAGTTCACCAAGACTTAGTGTAGACATTGCACTGCAATAGCTTTATTATTAACAGTTTTCTATTGAAATATTTCCTGGATATTGGGCCTGAACTTATATTAGGATACACATCTTTTCTAGTAACTGCAGGTCTCTTTGTTAGGTGCAAAACTCCACTTTAATTATCAGTATACATTTCAGATAGGTGTTCATTTTCAATTTTGCCCATTCCACCTTTGTTCATATATCCACCTTGCAGTTAAATTAGAAAGCCGCAATTTTGTTGTCAGCACAGGTTGATAGGTGCCAAAAATGCCTTGTATTATCCGAATACATTACAGATACGTGTTTTTTGCATGTTTGCCCAGTCCAGATTTGTTCATTGAGGCACCTTGCACTTAAATTTGAATCCAGCAATTGTGTAGTTACCACAGGTGAATTGATAGGTGCCAAAAAATACCTTTTATTATCCGAATACATTACAGATACGTGTTTTTGCACTTTTGCCCAGTCCAGATTTGTAGATAGAGCCATCTTGCAGTTAAATTTGAATCCAGCAATTGTGTAGTTACCACAGGTGAATTGATAGGTGCCAAAAAATACCTTTATTATCCGAATACATTTCAGATACGTGTTTTTTCACTTTGGCGCAGGCCAGCTTTGTTGATAGATCTACTTTGCAGTTAAATTTGAATACAGCAATTTTGTAGTCACCACAGGTGAATTGATAGGTGCCAAAAATACCGTTTATTATCCGAATACATTTCAGATACGTGTTTTTTCACTTTGGCGCAGGCCAGCTTTGTTGATAGATCTACTTTGCAGTTAAATTTGAATACAGCAATTTTGTAGTCACCACAGGTGAATTTATAGGTGCCCCAAAAATACCCTTTTATTATCCCGAATACATTTCGATTCGTATTTTTTCTCACTCTTTGAGCATCTTGGCGGAGCGGCCAGCTTTGTTGATAGATCTACTTTGGGCAGTTTAAATTTGAATAACAGCAATTTTGTGTAGTCACCCAAAGGTGAATTGAATAGGTGCCAACAAAATCCCGTTCTATTATCTGAAATACATTTTCAGATACGTGTTTTTTCACTTAGGCGCAAGGCCAGCATTTGTTGATAGATCTACTTTGGGCAGTTAAATTTGAATACAGCAATTTTGTAAGTCACCACAGGTGAATTGATTAGGTGCACAAAAATACCTTTTATTATCCGAATACACTTTCAGATACGTGTTTTTTCACTTTGGCGCAGCGCCCATGCTTTGGTTGATAGATCTACTTGCAGTTATCTTTGAATCCAGCAATTTTTGTTTCTTGATTTTGAGGGATTTGAGAATAGCTGTGATTTGGTGCCGTCTTTTAAATAAGATGACTTTCCAAAACATCTTTCCATACTTTCTCAAATTTTTATATTTCTGAACATAGGAAGCTAAAATCAGGTGTATGCGAGCAAAAGGGGGGTAGACATGGTAGGTAGAGGTACAGAGAAGGTGCTCCTTCCAGTGCTGGCGACAACACGCATGCCAGCGGATCATCAGTTCAGGACCGTCAGGCCTGTCATCGAGTCTGGTCAGGGGCCCCGTGAATCTCAGTAACTAACAGCGTCCGCCCAATCACTGTCCTTCATGTGGTTAATGCAACCTGATCCTGCAGTCCTACCTCCTCGTCCTCCCCAGTCACGGTCCCCCCACAAAATGTTCATCAGCATCACCAGCATCCTCCAACCAAGAAGCCAGACCCAAAAGTTCAACATTGCTGTTGGTAACACAGCGACACGACTGCGTTGAGATAAGTCCATTTTCTGAAAGTACACTCTTTGATGACAAAATGCGGTTGGGGTCAGAAATCATGTTAAAAAATCAAGAGAGGCGACCAAAAGAGGATGATTTTCTCTTGCTCTGACCGCCCCATATATGGCCTGATCAGAGGAGGAGAAGGTAGAAGCCCGGATCAATCGGCAAAAATCCCGGGCGGCTCCTGCAACGCCTTGCAGTCCCTCTTGCTTGTAAGCCCGGCATCTCCTGGATGTAGAATGTCAGGAAGATGAATCACCTGTGTTGATGATGAATGATAACGACATTGCGGCTCCAACGTGTACCTTTTCAAGCAAGAATTTAGCTGTGCGAGCAGCGCTTCATCACTGGACGAGGAGAGAAGACTATGGGGTAGTGTCAATAACACGGGTCCCTGCCTTCAAAAAAGTGAGAGGGGGTTCCGCAGAAGTCCAAAAGAGTGATGATTCCTCCACCACGGTTCAAGCGGAAACCCAGCTCCTCGTTTATCGCCGTCAAAAAGAGTTCCAGACCTCACAAGACCTGGGCCTTCTTTGAGCAAGCCCTCAGATCTTCACCCAGCATGTCATATGCCGTCCTATGGCCGTAAACGCATAAGTAATGCAAGAACCTTAGGTGTTTAACCACCACCAACATTCTAGTCACAGTGTTGCGAGCGAATTGCATAGTTGAAAATGGAGGCAACACTTGGCCAAAAAAAGGCCAGGACCGACGCCGGGCCTCCAACCACTGTCACACCCTCTGTCATCCACCATCCTCCTCCTCCTCCCAACCACCACCAAGCGTTCCTCAGCTGCCCATGTCTCCCTCAGGAGTCAAGATCAGGGATCATCCTCCACTTCACAGCCTCCACCCTTCGCCCGAGTACACCAAGCACACACCAGAACCCATACACCCCTTCTCCTTCCGCCAGTTTGATTACCTGCACGGCCATACAGCGGCCAGTCTAGCAGCCAGCCTTCTGTCCTACCCAGGTTTGGGGAGCAGAGAAACACCTTTAAACCCAAACCATCCAAACCAAGAGCCTTAATGTCGGCATTGCCATCTTTTGGCCTTGGAAAGTTGCCGTTACGTCTGGTGGACACAGATGGGTTCCACCACTTCATGGCCCTTGCCTGCCCCCAATACCAAGATGCCGAGCAGCATATTCATTTGCCAAAAAGCCCGCCCTCAATTCCCTGCCCTGGCCAGCCGCATGTTGTCATCTAAATTTTCAAGCGCTGTTGTCCATCTGTGTCGGGAAATCACATCTGGACCACCGACACATGGACTATGTAAGCACGGCCAAGATGCCGCTATAACTCTGTTACATGCTCACTGGGTGAGCTGGGTGTTGTCTCTGGGGGTGACGGTGGCTCACAGGGTCGACGCAACGCTCTTCAAACCGCAGGATTGGTGGCAGGCGGTTCTTTCCCCCAAGTCCTCTGGGCACATCACGTGCCCAGAGAAACCCAGCCGTGTTGAAATTAATATGTCCATGGAGACCGTCCAAACAAGTCAGGAGCTGTGGACGGCACTCATCTCCGCCAACAAGACCCGAGCGCTGTCTGGGTGACAAGGACCTTGTGCAAGGCCCAAGGTGGTGTGCGATAATGGCGAGATCTGCTGGCCGCCCTTAAGAATCGGAATGCTGGAGCACATCCCTTGCCTGACACATGTCATGAACCTTCGTCCGTCCAAAATTTCTAAAGAGCTAACCCGGTCTGGACTGCCTGCTGAGGAAGGCTCGAAGCTAAGTTCGCACTTCCGCCATTCGCACCCTGCTTCGTCCCACGCCTGCTGCGTTGCAGTGAGTCAGCTCGGCCCTTCCCCGTCAACCTCCATTGTTGATGTGGCCACACACGCTGGAATTCCACCCCCACATGCTCCAGCGATTGTGAGCAGCCAGCGCAATGCCATTACGCATCATAACCGAAGTGACTACATGGCCTGAACAAGCAGTCGGTGCCGACGCTCGGGGTGTTTGAGCCACCGAGGAGTGGAGGCAGGTGAAAGAGCTCTCGCACCATCCTTGTCATTTATTTGAAGAAGCCACCTATAAATGAGGTCCTGCGGACAATGCCTTGTCAGCATGAAGCTTTTGGTGATGAACTTAGTTACTGGAACGACTCGTTGTGACACTCTGAAACAACAGGTCCTGCCGCGACTGAGGAGCAGACGGAACCAGATGCGACACTAGCCTTTCTCTCCTCTCCGTCAAATCCACAATGGCCCCGACGAATTTGAGGCGGAGGAGGAGATGAGGAAGATCAGTTTTTCAGTGCCCCTCGACCCAGAGGGCTTGGGAAATCAAGTCCCATCTCTCACATGAGTGGCCTTGGATGCTTCATTTCCGTACCAACAATGATCCCGCATTAAGGCCAATCAAAATGAACAACAGTTACTGGGTGGATCCACCCTCCTGGATACCCGGTACAAAACAAAACTCAGCACTTTCCCTTCCACGCACCCAAATAGAGATAAAACGCAGGAAATGGAGACCTGCTGATTGATTCACTGAGACATTTGTGTTGCGTCTGCATCACGTTCCCCAAATGTCATGGTGGAACAACATCAGCCGCGTGATCGCAGTAGAGTGCCAAGTAGGCGTTAGAGCGCAGCAGCAGGCAAGGAGGCAGAAGCCCTAATGGGTGGACCTCTGGCAATCTTTGTGTGTACCACCTCACCAACGCATTGCAATGCAGGGCACACAGAGATCAGCTTAAGATCAGGTGCAACACGACTATCTTCCGATCCTCAACACCGATGTTTTTTGTATGTGTTCCGGACCCAAAAGACTTTCTGGGGTATCCAAAATGGACGAATGTGCCCGATCTGGCTTGTCACGCCATAGAGGTGTTTGTCCTGCCGCGCAGCCACGTCAATATCTGAGCGGACCTTCAGCACAGTCTGAGGAGTCATTACAGAGCAAACGCATTCGGCTTTCTCCACAGATAATTGTGGATCGTTTGACTTTCAACAAGAAATCAGGCATGGATCTCTATGATGTTGTGCCCCAATTGCTTGAGGTACCGATTAGTTGCCGTCCTACTTCACAGTTCCTCTTCAAACCAGAAATGGTCCTCTTAAAAAAAAATTTTTTAAAATGATTTCTTATTGCAATTTTTATTCTCTTTTCCAACAGTTATCCCATTTTGGGCTGATTTTGCAGTGAGGAGACTGTAAAAGAGAGCAAGGTTTCATGACAACACCGTATTCCATTTACTCACTTTATCTAAGAAGTTTTTTCGCATTGTCCAATAATGGTTTTTGAGGTCATGTTGCTGGAGATACAGCTATAATTATGGTCCCTTTGGAACAGCAAATAGTGGCTTTTTAAGTGGCATTTCCACCCCGCCTCCCACACAATTTTTAATAGTGCTGAGAAGCTCATATTTTAATAAATTTTTTGGGGTCATGTTGCTGTGAGATACAGCTATAATTAAGGTCCTTTGAGAACAGAAATTTGGCTTTTAAGTGGCATTTCTCCCTACAATTTTAACTAGTGGCTGAGAAGCGGTCAATTTATATATAATTTTTTTGGGTCATGCTGGCTTTGAAATGGAGCAATCTACAGGTCCTATTATAAAAAGAATGTAGTTTCTCTAACAAACATTTTTTTCTTCATCAATAGTCCAAATGGCTCAAGGGTTCCATCGCTTTGAATTTATTGGGGGCATTTTTCTTTGAAATTCAGCTATACTATCAGGTCCTATTATAAAAAAATGTTGTTTTCTACAACATTGTTCTTCAACAATAAGTCAAGAGTGCTCAAGGGTGATGTCTTGTCAGAAACAGGAATAGGTAGAAACTGTTAATGGACACAATAATGCAAAATGGCTTGTTTTTTGCAAGATCTTTAACAAAGCTATCAATCCCTGTTATATAGAGACAAAGACCCATTTAATACAATTAAAAAAAGACAACAAAGACATGGTGGGATCCATCCTATTTTAAAAAATGTGTGTTTTCTAGAATTCTAAACTACTAACAAACTTGCATGTTAAAATAAGCTGGTAGAAAAAATTCCTCTGAAATGTACAAGGTGAGGTACAGGAAAAACTTGACACATATGAGTATGATTATTCATAGACATGGATGTATGGAGCACGGACCGAAACAAAGTACAGAGACAATTTCCTCCAGCACGATGAGTAAAATAAGAAAAAGATTGCCAAGAAAAATGGCACCTTGGTGTAACAGGAGCGTTAACCACCAGTAAATTCCAATTGGAAGCTCAATTGTCCTCACTCCATACGGAGCGATGCAAAGCGCTACCCAAGGACAGGGACAGTAATGTCCAGTGAAACAAAAAAGGTTGTTGAAAGACTTGCCTTTTCCCGAGCACTTTTGAATCTGTGAGTCAGACCAGGTTTCATGTCATTCATGCGGTACAGCCAGATATAGTTTAATGTCCAGTTCAACTAAAATGGGTGGTTGAAAGACCCTTTTTTCCCGGCACTTAGTAATTATTGGGGGTCAGACAGGTTAACTGGTCATTCTGCGTACCGGACAGATATAGTTCAATTGTCCAGTGAAACTAAAATGTGGTTGAAAGACTGCCTTTTTCCGGCACTTTATTTAAATGTGTGCGGAGTCATGCAGTTTGTGGGCTCATTCCTGTGGCTGCAGGACAGGTATAGTCCAATGTCCAGTGAACAACAAAATGGGTGGCTGAAAGACTCCTTATTTCTTTCCCGGCACTTTTTAAATGTGGGGGTCATGCAGTTTGGGGGCTCATGCTTTGGCCAGGACAGGTATAGTCAATGTCCAGTGAAAACCTAAAATGGTGGTTGAAAAGACACCTTTTTCCCGAGGCACTTTTTTTAATGTGGGGGTAATGCGAGGTTTAGGGGCTCATGCTTGGCCCAGGAGAGTGTATAGTATCAATGTCCAGTGAAAACTAAAATTGTGGGATGAAAGACTCCTTTTTGGCCGGCACTTTTTAAATTGGGGGTCATTGCGGTTTGTGAGTGAGAGCTCATGCTGTGGCCCAGGACAGAGTATAGTCAATTCCAGTGAAACTAAATGGTGTGTTGAGAAAGACTCCTTTTCTCGAGGCACTATTTTAATGTGGAGGGGTCATGCAGTGTTTTGTTGGGGCTCATGCGCGTGCCCAGGACAGGTATAGTCAATGTCCAGGTGAAACTAAAATGGTGGGTGGAACAAGAGACTCTTTTCCCGGCACTTTTTTAAATGTGTGGGTCATGCTGGTTTTTGGGGCTCATGCTGTGGCCCAGGAACAGTGTATAGTCAATGTCCAGTGAAACTAAATGGTGAGTTGAAAGAACTCCTTTTTCCGGCACTATTTAAATGTTGGGTCATGCACAGGATTGGGGCTCATGCTGTTGGCCCAGACAGGTATAGTCATGTCCGTTGAAACTAAAATGGTGGTCTCAAAGACTCCTTTTTCCGTCACTTTGAATCATGGGGGGTCATGCAAGAGTTTGGGGCTCATGCTGTGCCCAGGACATTATATTCAATGTCCCAGTTTCAACTAAAATGTGGTTGAAAGACTACCTTTTTTCCGGCGCAACTTTTAAATCTGGGGGTCTGCAGGTTTGTTGGCTCAATGCTGCGTTCCAGGACAGGGATATTCAATTCCAGTTCAAGTAATATGTCTTGTTCAAATCATACTGCCATCTTTCCTGGCAACATTTTAATTTGTGGGTGATGCAGGGTTTTAAGGGTCATGCTGTTTACAAGACAGGGATAGTGAATGTTGTGGTGATTTTTTTTCTGAGGCTTTTATAACCAAAGTATGTTGCCTAAAAGATGTAGCACATATCCATTAACTGTTTGGATGTTAATTCCAGCTTCTTCCAGGCCCTGTTTTGGGTTAAGTAATGAAAGTGTTGTTTGCTCTCCATCCCATAGACTTTTATGGTACATCGCGCTCATAATCACTCGCTCTTCACTATCGACTATCTGGTCGATGAAGGTCGACTATCGGACCATCGTCCGATGTGATGGCCAACGCAATCGCTGCAACACTATGTTCGCGACGTCCTCCGGTCCCCTGCCCAGACAGATTTTTCAGCACCTGTTCCAGGACATGAAAGCAGTGGAATGACATTATTCATTCCCGTAGTTTTCATGGCGACTGACAAATAACGTCCCCTCCTCCCTCGAATGGCCTCACAAACGGTTGGTGTCACGCATGGAGGCCATGGTGACATCAAAGTTAACAAGGGGAGTCTTGTGCCCTGTCAACAAAAAAATTTAATCCTTTCTCTTTTCATCAGTCGGCCCAAAATGAGCGGGTGGAATCCCAAGGGGTGGAAAATCACAATCAGGTGTGTTGGGGGGGAGGCCTTCTGGCTGCAATCGAGGAGGGGTTCCGGTTTTTTGTAGGAAGGGAGAAGTGCATGCCATTTCCTGGCCTTTTTTAGAACCTTCTAAAGATCGGTGGAAGACTTCAGGAACCGTTTCCAAAAAAAATTGAACCTGCCCATGGGGGGCCATTGACACCCCCTCCTCGGTGCAGGCGGCACCTGTTCCTCTCATTGTCCATCACCAGGGTTCCGATTTGCGTTGGCAGGAGAAAGCCCAACATCGTTTTCTTTCTGTGACGCGGAGATTTCCTCCCTGTGGCTTGTTCGCCGAGAAAGAGGTGTAGAACTGCGGCCCGCTGTGCCCAACAGGGGTTGAGGGAGCGTATTGTGGAGGCTAGATGGTGGTTGTTGGGGGGGGGAGGCGGAAGGGACAGGGCCGCAGTTTGACAACGTGGGGAAAAAAGCGGGTCTCCGGGCCAAGTTTTGATGTGTCGGGGCAGGAAGCACATTCACCCGGGGGGCCTAAAGGACATGTATGGCCCTCCGTATTACAGCCCACCATCCCGGGGCCAGCCCCTTTGGAACAAACCCCGTAAGCCAAGGGTGGCCCCCTTCTGTTTCTACAATTTATGGTGCTGGTACTCCATTTTGGAAAAAAAAATTCGGCTTGGAAAACTCTCATCCGGCTCGGCACAAGCCATTTATTTCTAATGGTGCAGAGTCCCCCTTTTGGGGGAGGGACTCGGCCAAAATTTGGGACGGGAGTACGGTCAGTTTCTGCACCTTAAATGGTTGGCGCCTCTGTTGTTCTTTGCAATCGCCTCGCTGATCGACTGCTGGCGCCAAGTACGAAGAGAAGCATTGGGGGGATGAGTGAAAGGAAAAAGCTCCCTTTGCAGAGGGGGCGGCCTGTTGGGGTGCAATGGAAAAGCGTGCCACTGGGCGCTTCTGCTGTTCCTCGGGGGCCGGGGTGGACCCAAACCCCACGGGCCACATTTTTCCCCCCGGCCACCGATGGTGACGCTGCATGTGTTACGCAGGGCCCCTGGGGCCCCAAGTTGCTCCCCCGGCCACACTTATTTCTGCCCACGTTTTTAATATACCCCTATTTGGTCCTCCGGGTCTTAGCAAAGAATCCACACCCGGGGTATCGATTTTACCCCGCCAAACGCTCCGCACTGAGGATAACTACCACCGCTAAACCCCCACTGGGGTGCTACCCTGCAACTCACGCCACACAACCCATTGCTGGCTACGCCGTGCCTGAGCCAAGCTGACCCCTCCCTTTTTGAAAATGATGAAGCCCTTGCTTCACCCGGCTCCCAAATTGGTCGGGTACACATCTCTATTTGTGTTTTTAAACGTCCTGCTGTCCTCTCACGATCTTGGATGCAGAGGCGACCCCCTCCAACATGACCTCCCATGCCCCTCTCCACATCTATATTTGCCTCCCACTGAAAAAAAAAAAACGGGGTATTGGCCCCATTTCTTCGTGGCAAGAAGCTTTTGACGCCCTCCTCAAATTGTTCATCCTCCTATATATGGCGCTGACCCGACCACATAGTAATCTTGGCTGAGGGGAAATGGAGGGAAGAGGGGGTTAGGAAAGGGAAGCCCCTGACCCTCCCGGGCCATCCAACTAAGGGGTGTGTCTACGTTCCCCCCCGCTCTTGGCTGGGGGTTTTCAGATGTCATCGGGAGGAAATGGGTGACCAGTCAACCATCAAAAACCCTTTTGGGGTTTCTAATAACACACGGCCGCTAGATAACGCGCCATTTTTGGCCCACCGATGACCCCCTGCGACGTCCCCTTTTCTGTGCTGCGACCTGGGCCCGCCCCATGAATTTGTGCCCTGCCACTCGCGGGAAGACCCTCCACCTTTTCTGTCTGCAACTTTTTTTCTAAAATGTACAGACCTGTTTGATGAAGTTCGTATATGATAAATCAAACCCCTTTATTTGACCCAAATGAACCCGTAAAAAGCTTGGGAAAACCCCTTTGGGGTTTAAAAATTGCGTTACAAATGGCCAGGAAAAAGTATTTGTATGTCCTTTAAAAAACCTGTATTTTTTTACTAAATATAAAAGTACAAAAGCTTAATTAACCTTGGTATAAATTTGCACGGGCAAAATGTTTTTTTTGGGGGTGAAAAAGAACTTTTCTTTAGTGACCCCCCAGCAGAACAACCTTAATTAACCCCTGAAGTAAATTGCGCAAAAAAAAGAGCAACCAAAAATTCCCACTTTATAGCTGTTACAATGGCTGTTTTTTAGGGTACAGAACAACAAAAAAAAATTTGAAATTAACCTTGGGTTATAAAATTATTAAAAGGCAAAATTGCTTTTTTGGCGGTAAAAAAAACTTTTTTTAGTGAACCAACAGCAGAACAACGTTTAATTTTAACCCCTAAATCTAAATTGCGCTTAAAAAAAAATGAGCAACCAAAAATTACCGCTTTGTAGCCTTTAAAATGGCATTATTTTTAGGGTCCAACAAAGAAAAATTGATTAAACCCTTCTTTATGAATTAATTCTAAGAAAAATTTTTTCTTGGCGTAAAAAAAAGAATGTTTTTTTAGTGCCCAAAAGCAGAAAACCCTTAATTAACCCCTGGATCAAAATTCGCAAAAGAAATGAGCAACCAAAAACTACCGTCCTTGTATCGTGTTAAAATGGCGTTATTTTCAGTCGAACAAAAAAAAAACTTGTAATTTAACCTTCGGTTTGAATTATGCACAGGCAAAATTGCTTTTTTGGCGATTAAAAATAATTTTCTTTTATGACCACAACAGCAGAACAAGTTAAAAACCCCCTGATAAAAATTCCAAAAAGAAATGAGAAACCCAAAAAAACAGCTTTTTTTCGGTTAAAATGGCGGTATTTTTATGTACAGAAAAACAGAAAATTTGAAATTTAAACCCTTCGGTTCAATTATGCAAAAGGCAAAATGTTTCTTTGGCGGTGAAAAAAAAACTTTTCTTTTAGTGACCACAACAGCAGAAAAATGCTTTTTAAAAACCCCGGGATCAAATTGCGCAAAAAAATAGCAACCAAAAATTAAGGGGTATTTGGATTGTAAAAACGCTGTTTTTTTTAAAATTATACAACAGGAAAGGGTTAGATCCCCTTGGATATTCAATTTCGAAGAACTGAGCAGATAGTTTTAAAATTTTTAAATGCCCTGCTTTGGCGCACATGACTCATTCCCTTACCCCACAAAATCAGAATTAGAACGTAAGAGAAGCAGTCTCTGAGACAAGCTGTGACCCCCACACTAAAAATCGCTGTATAAAGTGAGTTTTTTAGTATGGAGATCATACAGCAGCCGTGGGCTGCACCTCCCTATCTCAGTCCCAGTGAGGCGGTATGAGCTCCCAGCGTCGCCCCTTAAAATAGTGCGGTGACGTCACAGAATCCGCCGGTCTCTGATTGGCTTAAATCTCTGCAAAAAACATGTAGGCTACGCCCTTCTTCCTCCCAGACGTTTTTTGCCCCATGTAACGCCATGTGCTCGCAGCCATTTTATCAATTAAAAAACACACTTCGTTCCCGCGAATTACCTCAAACTTCGACTTCGTTCAGAATCGAAGTTTTCCTGAAATTCTAAACGAATTCCCCTTCGTTAGAATCAATACGCCCATCTCTAACCTTATTTAAACTCCATTTCCCTTTCTTATCCAGATCCACTAGTGGTAGTTAATACTAAGGCTATGTTCACACAGCTAATTGCAGGGTGTACAGTAGGTCCCGCAATTACGCCAGATGTTCGGGAGCTCACGCCGATCCCGCCGGCCCCATAGCCTGTCAGAAGTCGTGGAATACGATTGTATTGTCTACGCGGGAAGAGGAGGCGTAATCCATCGTTCTCGATGAGAACTGTGGATTACCTTAATGATTGGGGTGCATTTCGCTCGTATTAGTGCACAGTACACTCTCAATACGTAGCGTAATGCGCCCCAAAATAAGCCGTGTGAACATAGCCTAATACCTAACATTTTGGTCCTATGTATATTGCCTATTATACTGTAGGTCTGGGATCCGCATTGAGAGGGGCCCACTAGAGGATCTTTTAGTTTTTTTTCAGTGGGCCTGTCTGAATCTGTCCTCTGCAGTTCATCTTGGACTTTTTTTTCTACCATGGTTAGAGCCAAATTGTGCTGCTCTGTAAATAGAGTAGTACACATCTGTTTTAAAGTATATTAGGTCTGGTGCTAATTTATCTAATTGATTAGCCTTCATTTTTCAGGGCAATAATAGAGTTAGGGTATGTTCACACGTCGCGGTGAGTCCGTGTGAACATACGCTTTTAGATGCGTGTTTGGATTCATCTGTCAGACCCTAAACGGACCCAAAACACATATCTACTAAAAGCAATGTGATATACATTGCTGTCACTTTGAAACCCGCATTGGCATACACACGAGTGATTGCCGATGCGTCTCTCATTGTCTCTTTCGGATCCATTCCAAGAATTGACATTTCAATTCTTGGTCCGAAAGACACAGCAGAAGCCCCATTTTAAACTATAGGTTGCAATCCTGCATCTGCGTGTTGGATACGTGTTGGATCCGTTTAGGATCCAGTCATCAATGTGTTTTGGATGCAATTTTCGGATCCAACATGAATCTAAAATCAGATCCAAAAACGCGGTTTGAATAGCACCAAGAATGCTTTCACATGGAGCATTTTTGGTGTGTTTTTGGCACATTTTTTGGTGCGTTTGTGACAAGAATGCACCAATGCCTTTGAGAAGAAATCACCTATAAATGTGGATAATCACTCAGTTCTCTGACTCACACGAATTACTGTGGCCAGGCAACATTGTGTATGGACATCCTAAAGAAGGCCAGTTCTAGAGATGGGTGAATCGATTCTAACGAAGTGGAATTCGTTAAAAATTTTTAGGAAAAATTCTTTTTGGAACGAAGTCGAAATTTGGGTTTTTGG
>JAODAL010031716.1:0-48026 GCA_025379985.1 Phyllomedusa bahiana
AAAATGTCAAAGGGTGGTGCCCCCAAAAAAAAGGGTAACATTTAGAGGCCAAAAAGGCCAAAATTTATATCCATAGGCATAAGGGAAAAAACCCCAAGGGCCATAGAAAACCCAGGCCACTCTAGAATCAAAAAAACAACAAACTGTACGGGAGTGGCTGGTGAAACGCGAGTCCTGGGCGAAACAGGACCCGCACGATGAGTTTTGGGAGAACGGGGTGTCTGTTTCGGGACTTTAAGGGGGGCCCCAATCCGGGGATTGAGGTCTCGTTTCCAGGGTTGGGTCTCGTGGGTCTTATTCAAGGGGGGGAGAGTAGCCAGTCCGGCAGGGAACATCCGAGAAATACGCAATCTGTAGAAAGGCAGGGACATCATCAGGAGACGTACCATTAAAGTATAGGAAAAAGGCACTATCCCTGGCGATAATGGCAAAAGGGGACTGAACCCCATCTAGAATAAGTCCGACTTATTCTGCCATCCTTGAGCACAGTGAGGATCGGTCGCAACATAGCTCTCTGAGCTAGAGTGTGTCGGGACAGGTCCGGATAGATTTGTAAGGTGACACCCTTGAAAACTGGGGACCGACCATTCCTCACTCGGGTCATGATATCTTCTTTAAGCAGGAAAAAGTGGACACGGCAGATCACATCCCGAGGGTGCTGGTCATTCTGACTCGGGGGGCGTAAGGCTCTATGGACTCTATCCAATTCAATGTGAGCGTTTGGAGGACGGCCCAGTATGTCGTTGAAGATAGCTGAAACAGTGGAATAAAGATCGGAGGAAGGGACCGTTTCAGGGAGACCTCGAATCCGGAGATTATTGCGTCTCCCCCTATTTTCAGCATCGTCCAGATGCTGCTGCAGATGGAATAATTGAGCAGTGTGCTGTTGTACTACCCCCTGTAAGGCAGACAGGGTGGTAGGAGATGACTTTTGAGCTTGCTGGAGGGATTCTACTTTGCTCGACATTTCAGAGAGTTCTGTGCGGAACTGGGCCAGATCCTTCCTGTGTTCCTCGAGCAGTCGCTGGGTCATAGAAGCGATATCTTGCCTAGTAGGCAAGTTCTGGGTGAGTTGTTGAAGGTCAGCAAGTGTCAGGTTGGTTAGAGGAGTCCGATCTGGGCAACACGAAGGGGTCCTGGACGCCCACTGGGGAGGTGGATGAGAGGGAGTGCGTGCCCAGGGAGCCTCTGCACAGAGAACTAACAGGGTGATGGCAGTGGTCTGGGGCCAACTTTTAAGACCTAGAACGACCGTCCTGAGTATGACTTAGTGAGAACAGAGTGAAGGGACTACCAGAGTGATGGGTGGAACTCTGGGAAGGAGAAGGACAGTCCGGATCCCGGCACACAGACGGGGCATACTAGGAAGAGCCCATGGACCACAAAGGTGAGGATACAGTCGGGGCCGGGTGCAGCAAGGGAGGGAGATCCAGCGGGCCCCTGGTAGTCTGGTCCGCTTCATGGTGGGGCTCGACCAGTCCTGAGGCAGGGGAAGAACCCACGTTCACTTGGAAGGCGGGGGGGTCTCCCGTGGGGGTCCTGTTACGGGGGCTCCCCACAGAGGGGGGGGTTTCGCCCCTGAGGGCGGAGAAGGATCAAGTGGCCCGGTGGAGCCCAGGGGTAAAACTGGCGGGCTCTGAGGGTTAATTTCCCTAAAGGCCCCAAAAAATTTTAAAAGGACCCCAAGAGTCCCGGTGGGCTAAGGGTGAGCTGGGCCTGGAGGGGGATTTTAAGCGAGGCAGGGGGAAAGGGGGAAGCCCAGATGGTCCACCCTTCCCCCTTGGGAAAGGGTGGGGGAGAGGGGGAGCATGATAGAGGGGGCCCCGGGGCATCTGAGGGGGGAAACCGATGGGGAGGGGGGGGACAAGTCAGATGAGGCCCCTTGAAAACCCCCTATGTGGGGGGCTGTTTTGGCCCGGGCTGTAGGCACAATTTCCGCTCTGCCCCCCTCCTGGCGGGAAGGGGAATTCCGGAGGGTACACAGGGGGTGGTGCGCCCCCAAGGTGGACTCCCCCCCGAGAAAGGGAGAGGCCGGGGTCTCGGGTTGCGCTCGACGTCGGGGCATCGGAAACCAGGGAGCAGGGTGGAGAGGGAAAAAGCCTTCCCGGCCCCCCCCCACCCCCGAGTCAGGAGGCGATTTTAGTGGGGAGTCCACGGCAGGTGCAAGGGAGGAGGAGAAACTTCCCGGGAGCAGGAAATTTGGGGGGCCCGGAAAAAGTTTTTCATGGGAGCAAACCGGGGGGGGTGAGGTCAGTGCGCCGGACTGAGGAAACCCCGGGATCCCTTTCAGGGGGGGTTTGCCTGGATCACAGCCCAAAGGTCCCCTGTGGGTCGGGGGCGGGTTTGGGGGATAAGTCCTTTGGGTAGGAGGTAAACCCCTTTCGCGGCCCTACGGAGAAGCCCCCACTTCCTCAATCCTTTGGGGACCAGAGGGGAGAAAAACCCCCCAAAAATACCGGGAAACCCCCCCTGAGAGCTTCAGGGGGTAGGGAGGCAGCCTGCTTTTTTTAGAGGTCTTCCCCATCTCTTTCCCACTAAATTACCCTGGATTCCCCTTGGATATGGGAGGAGCTGAGAGCCCCGCCCTTTACCCCCCTAGCAAGCCCCCCCCCCTTTTCACTTTTTTTTTAAACTTTGGTGAATTTTGGTTAAAATCAACCCCTTTTGGGGAGTGCTGATCCCCCCCCTCTTCTTTTTTTTTAGATATTGCGGGGTAAGGGATAAACCATTAGGGGTCGTGCTTTTGAAGAGGAGATCCCAAAATATTTAATTATTTTTTTTTAAATGAAGGAGTGCTATTTTTTCCTGATGGTTTTAACAATATCACTAATTTACCAGTACTGTCCATTGGCATCAAAGTGTTAGATAGGAAGTTTTGGACACAGAGAGGCACTTGCCGTACATAATGCAATCATCTGGAGTGCAGTGCTCCAAATACCAAGTACAGGACGAGTACCTGTACTAGTCTTACACATCACATGGAGTGCTCAGGCTGCAGAGTAATGAGATTGACTCTTTAGCAAAACAACCGGGGCAAAATGAGCGGAGGCTTTTGGGAAGGACTCTGAAAACCCCGAAGTACCGGGGGGAGGTTTTCCGGAATACGCGAAGTCACGGAAAAAGAACAACATCCAACAACCAGTCAAAAACGGTTTTTTTTACTGAATTTTCTGGAAAAAGGGGAAACGACCCCCCAAACAAAATAAAAAGATTGGGCCCCTGTGGCACAGTGCACGCCAGAAGTGTACTTTGGATGCCGGGTAACTTTAAAACCAACCTGGGGTTCGAAAGGCGTAACCCCTTACCTTTTTTAATACCGTAATCACCAGGGGGAACAATTGTGTGGGTGGCGTTTGCAGGGGTTGTGGTGCAGACAGCAGCTTACCGCTTAAATGGATTTCCCCATTCCCCTCCAAAACCCACGTGACAAAAATTTTCCCCTCACAGTGAACCGGTTAAAGTAGCTAACGTTTTGTTAATCAAACTTCCAAGCCTGAACAGGAGGATGTATTTGGGAAACCCTCCTTTCCCCGTAATGAGCCTAAACAACTAAAACTAATTTCAGGCCTTCTCACGCCTGAGCTCGTTGGCGGCACCACCCCCTGAGGTCCCTAAAAATGGGGGGAAATCCCTGTCCCCCCGGGTGCAACCGTTTGTGGTAAAAGTGGAGGTCTGGCTGCAGACGTCCTCTCATTTTGGGGTTGACCTTTTGTCAGGAGTTTCTTCTCTGTGTGGGTCTGTATGGACAGCGGGCTCTTCCCTCTCTGGAACAACTGTGAATCCCCCCCCTTCCTTTTTAGCTCTTTCTCTGTCTCATTTGTTCTCCTTTGAATTCAGCAGTTTTAAAAATGGTTTTGCTTCATGGGGTTTGTCTTAACCATTCCCATTTCATAAAAGGAAACTGGACATGGGCCTCTTGTGGCCAACAGTAGTAAAAAAAAATATTTCACAAAATTATGATGGGATTTTCTTGGAAAGCCGGGGAGGCTGTCCCACATCCACCCCACGGGAAGTTGGCGTCCTGAAACCCTTTCCCACAAACTCGTTTGCGATGCCTGGGGGGGGGTACCCAGCGTTGGATTCGGCCCTACTGGGGCTATGGGTCAGGGGTTCAGGCCTCCCTTGGGGGGGGAGTTGTTGGCGCTCCCCTCTCCCCCTGGTGGCAAGATTGTCACAGCTAATCGTTGACCAGCAATGGGAACCCCCAATTTTTAACAAAGGGAAGCTGCGAACGGGGTAGTACTTCGGGCATGTTTAGGCATTCAAAATCAAGCGCTCAACATATTTTTGCAGATTTCGGAGGGGCCCCCCTGTCCCTATCGGTCTTCGTAGACTTTTTGGGCGGGTCCCCTTCTCTTGCCCCACATAGGGGACCCTCCCACCCCCATCCAATTCCCAGAGGCCTCTTACCCCCTGACCATGACCCGATACCTGGGGCAAAACTGTCTCTTGCACGGCCGTGGGTTGGATCCCACTTTTTTTAAAAGTCCCCAAAACCCTTGTGCCCCGTCCACAGTCGGCGGCGGTGTTCGGGGCCCGGGTGGGTTGGGGTAGTGGTGGTGATGTTGAACTGGGCTGTGAAGTTTCTCAATCTCTGACCCGGCCCCCCAAACATCGCTGTGGGGAGTAGCTGTGGTACTGTGTTTTTATGGCCCACATAGCTCAGGCAGGTCTGGGGCCCTAGCCTTTGGCTGTCCCCCTAGAGTCCGTGCTTGGATAAGGGTGCTTTTTAAAAACCGCTCAAAAGCTCGTTCCCCTGGGGATGATAGGAGAGTAGGGGAACGCTCAATCCCATAAAAATTGGTAAGCTCGCTATTATACCCCCTTGGGAAAAACCACCCCCCTTTTGGTGGAAAAAGACCCTCGTGGGCACCAAACACCGTTTTAAAAGGCTTGCAGACCCCTCGCAGCAAATCTGCGTCTGATCCCATGGGTCAGCCACGGAATATTAGAAAATGTTGTCATACCAAAACATAGAATCCAGAGGCAGAGTACCCAATCGCAATAGCAATCTCAGGAGCTCTAGGGGCGCAGAGTCGGATGCCCGCTTTCAGTCTCTTATAACCCAAGGTAGACATTGAGGCAACTTGACCCTGCTTAACAATCAGGGCAGTAACCAGTTTGAAGCCACTTAAGGTTTTGTCACCCAAAATGGGCGCTCTCTCGGGGTTCCCCCGAGCAGCCTTTGGTCCTAAGCTGGGAAACAATCTGTTTTCGGTGCTGCAACTTGTTTTTGGTAGTGGCCGAACAGGAGCCCCGGGAAAAACACTCAGTTATCCCACTCCCTCAACGCTTTTTGCCCCCTGAGTCATGGGCCGTCCTCTGGTGGGGGCCACCCAGACCGGACCCCCCCTTTCACTTTCTGTAAATCTGGGCAACATCCTGGACCTCTCCCCCGTCGCCACGGTTTTTTTTTCCCAACACCTTTGGCCACCCACTTGAATGTGCCAGCCTGGAACGCGGGGAATGGCAAAAGCCCCGGCTTTCAGTGCCCTCAACTCCTATCAATTCTTGGGTGGTAATTGACGGGACCCAAAAGGAGGGCACGGCATTCCCGTTTTCCCTCCTGACCGGAACTTAATCGGAATTTAAATATTTTGAGAGTGGGCCCCCCCATCTTGCTGAGGGCCCCAAGCTAAGGCTCTCCAAAGGCCAAGGGGGTTGTTGTCGGTCAGCAGTCCCTCTGCACCTGTAGTAACCCTTTGTGAACCTTTCAGCATGGCCCATACCAGGGCCCAAATTTTTCCAACTTAAAGGAGTATAATTGTAGGTTTTGCGCCCAAACCCCACAAGGCTGACTGGCATAGGCAATTACTCTCCTCCCCCCCCCCTGGCCCTGAGACGCACACCCCCCCCATTAGATACCATCATATACAACAAAAGGGGGTGTGAACCGCACTGGGCCAAAGGGGAGCAGGGGGTCAGCCACTTTTTCCCCTTTTTAAATGCCTCTTCTGGAGGCCCCATAAAATAGGGGTTTCTTTTGGCCCCCCCACCCCGACCCCTAATGCTCATTTGGGGGCCTGTCGATGGCGAACGGGGTATAAACCTTCGGTAATTTCCCCGGGCCAGTCCCGGAATGCCCGAAACCCCTCGTAGTGTAAGGGCCCCGAGGCCATTTTTTTGGGACTGCCTCCACCTTTGGGGGTCGGCTGACCCTTCCCGAAGTGACCCACATCCCCAAGTACTCTTTTTCGCTGCTGGAAGGCTGGCATTTCTTTGGCTTGTCTTAACCCCATGCCCGTAGTCGTTCCGAACCTGCCTGTTTTGAAGATGGTCATAAAAAAAAAATTTTCCCAAACCCACTACATGCCCGGGGTTAGATCAGCACTGACTCGAATTTTTAGTCCCCCAAAAATGCTCCTCGCCCTGGAATGTCCCTGGGGCGTTTGGAAAACCCAAACGGCATCCAAAATTTAACTCGTAAGCCCTAGGCAGAATAAGGGTGTCTTTGCCCCTTTTCCCTTTCGCCATGGTACCCCCCAGTATCCGCTGGGCCGGGGGGTCGAAAAAATTTTGCTGGGGCCCAAGGGACGTGACTCTTCAAAACCGCGGGAGGGGTAGGCGTCCGTTTTGGGCTGGGATTTAGCTTCCCGTGTCTCCAAATGAGGGGCTCCCCTCTTTTTTTCCACCAAAACCCAGGGGCGGCCCTGGGGGCTTTGATCTCTTTAAACACCCATTTCTCCAGGCCCCGGCCCCATGTCTTTCATTCTTGTACATTTTGGGTGGGATTTTTCTGTAACCCTTTTTGAGGGCGGGGTTGCCTGTGGGGTTTCAGCCCTGGTTTAAAAAACACCCCGAAGTCCAAAACATGTCTCGGAACGCCCCTTTGGAATTCCCCCAGGTATCTTCCAGCACTGTTGTTGCCCTGGGTAGGGCCTGCGGTCAATGCCCATCAGCCATAATCATCGGCTATTCCATTCCGGTGGGGGTCACCCTTTGGCGACCCTTGGAATAGGTCCCAGGTGACCCTTTTTCGGGCCATAGGTGGGGTGTCCTCTCTCCCGGAGATTCTTCTCCGGAACATGGGCTTAGCTGTAGGGTATTCGCAGGGGGAAAGGGCAACTTGCTGTCCATGACGTTTAGGATCTCAGGGTAACATCCCCCTCCACATGCAAAGGGCCCCATACAGGGTGGTTCTGTGACTCTTTTTGTGAATGGTTCAACCAAGATTCCAGCCCCTTCAACTTCCCTCTGGTCCCACCGGCGCATCAATATTTTTTTTTGTCGTGGGGGGGATCTTGACGGGGGTTACTGCACCCTTTTCGTGCCCAAAAGGGTCGACCGGGTTGTGGGGGTCTTTTTTGCAGATGCGTCCCCACCCTCTGTCGTAGGATCTTCGGGTGGGCCCGGTGTGGGTGGCCCGTGCCAATTTTTGGCCCCTTTTTTGGATAAAGGGGGGGGATCCAAGTCTCAGGCACGTTCATGCCCCGGGGGACATCCACCCCCCCTCTTGGATGGTTTTTCCACCACACAACTCCCTTTTTGCCAAGTTTTCCAAAAAGTCGGACCGCATCCCAAAAAATATCCCTTGTAATCCAGCTCCCCTTTTGGTTTCCCTCGCCTAATGACGGCCATTTCTGGTCCATCATGTGCCCAAAGTTCTCTCCCAAAAACCTCCCCAAAGGGGATCGGGGACACTCTGAACCCGTAAATGCAGTGCACCTTTCTGTCTTTTTTCTCTGCTTATAACAGGATATGGCGTAAAGATGTACTCCCACCATGGGCTTTGGTTTTTGTTGCCCCCCCGCAGGCGCCCCCTACTGCGGCGGTTGGTGTTTAATCCCGGCTCGACCCTTTCATTTTTCCCCACACTCTTGGCGATTTTGGCCCTACTTCTGGCAAGCCCCCCGCAAAGGGGGGCCCCCAAAACCCCTCACAAATGTGGCCCCCTTGTGGGGGGGACCCGCTGGGGGGCGTTCTAAAAGGGGTATGCGGGAAGCCGCCCTTGTCTCTGGAGCTGTAGGTTCCGCCTTCAAAGGGACCTTCAGTCAAGTTCTCTCAACCTGTCCGCGTGACTGGACCACATCGTCAAAGCCTGCGCCCCTGGTCCCCTACTTGCTTTGGGCATACTCACAGCCTTTACCCTCGGGAATGGGTTCCTCCCCCCTTTTTCGCAGCTAAGAAAAAATATGAAAAATTTTCGGGGCCGAAATTTTTGTTAATCTCTTGCAATTTGTCCGTAAGGGGTTTTTATGCAATCCCACAATGAACTGGGCTCTTAGAACTTATCCCCCTTCTGGAAAAAACCCCCCTACCGGGGTTCGCCGTCTTATTCATTCAATTTTCTGTTGGGCATTGGGGTATTGCATAAGGGGCTCGCCCCCTTTTTGGGCCGGTTAAGAAGCAATTCGCATTGACCCCCTTTTGGTAAACCCCCCTTTTGCCCCTTCCAACGCGAGAATATTTTTTTCCAACGTGTCCCCCTTTTAGACTCGGGTCGCACCCTTAATGTCCCCTTAAAATCCCCCCAAAGGCCCCCCGGGCATTTTCTGCCCCCAGTTCCGGGGGCAAAGTTACTATTTTAACTGCGCTAGACCCCCTTTCTGTCCAGTCCCGCAGTGTCATTTTTTTTCCCTTCAAATTTTGGGGGGGATTGCAATAGTGGCCCAAAAAAGGGGCATAAACTCATTGGGGGTATGTAGGGGCACCCCGAGCTTGGCTTGGGCCGGCGCAAAAAGCCGGGGGGAAGATCTCCCGCCGCGCTTTGTCCATAACGATGCTTTTCCTGCAACACTAACCAAGTTGTAAGGGTCCGGGGGCAGGTTTTTTGGGGAATTCAGCGAAAATTTAGGACAAAGAACACGACTCCCAAACCCCGGTCAAAAACGGGGTTTTTTTTACGAAAATTTTTTGGAAAAAAGATGGGAACAATCCCCCCAAAAACAAATTTACAAAAAAGTATCCTGGGCCCCGTGGCACACGCGCCCCCAAAGTGTATCTTAGTGCCCGGAACTTTACCTAACCGTGGGGTTCAGAAAGGCGATAACCCCTTCCCTTCTTAAAAACCGTAATCACCACGGGAAAAAATTGTGTGTGGTGGCAGTTGCAGGGGCTCGTGGTGCAGCACAGCGCTTAAAGCTTAAATGGGTTTTTCCCATTCCCTCCCAAACAACACGTGACACAAAAATTTCCTCACAGTGAACGGTTCAAGTAGTAAAGGTGTGATATCAAACTTCCCCAAATCCTGAACAGGAGGATGTATTTGGGAAAAACCCCCCTTTGCCCTTTAACGAGCCCCAAACTAACTAAAAATAAATTTTTGGCCTTTTCACAGTCCTGAGTCGTTTTCGGCAGCTCCCCGAGGACCTTTAAAAATGGCCCGGGAAACCCTTTTAAACCGGGGGCAATCCTTGTGGATGAAATGGAAAAGGGCTGATGCGACGTCCCTCTCTATCTTGGACTTTTTTCCTTCTTTTCCAGGAGTTTTTTTCTCTCTCTCTCCCCTCTTTCCCCTGTGATGGCGCTGTTGGAAGTCGGCTCTTCTCCTCTCTGGGGGAAAACTGGAAAACCTTCCTTTTTAGCTCTGTCTCAGCTGTTTTCTTCTGAATCTCGCGCCCTTTAAAATGGCTGCTCCAGGGGCAGTTTATAAAATGTCCTCATTTGCTTTTACTGGAAATAAAATAGCGACATTTGTGGCCAAAAGTAGAATCAATAAATTTAAAAATGTTATATGGGATTTTGCTTGGAAAACACAGGGAGGCTGTCCCACTATCCCACAACTCACTGGGCTAATATCTAAATTTGAAGCTGTTCTTCATTTTGATGAACCTATATATCAGTCTTGAAGTAAATCTCCATCTGAAGCCATCAGTTGAGTATATACAGTAATTATCCATCCCACTGATAGCTTTTAAAACTTATCAATTAATTGGCTAACAAAAAGTGGTGTCATTATACCTAAATGGTGACATCACTGATCATCACCTGGAGGACCTGAGACCTTTCAGTCCCTCC
This sequence comes from Phyllomedusa bahiana, assembly GCA_025379985.1. Classification (NCBI taxonomy): domain Eukaryota; kingdom Metazoa; phylum Chordata; class Amphibia; order Anura; family Hylidae; genus Phyllomedusa; species Phyllomedusa bahiana. Next base: position 9,958 of record JAODAL010031716.1, read on the forward strand.
TGAGGGTATATAATAGCATGTAAATTGGTTCTTCTATAAGTTTTGCATAGGATCTTTCTACTAAGGAAGAAGTAATGATATTAAGAAATGATAGGTTAATATCCCAGGTGCTCTTCCATCCTGCCCATTTTCTGAGTATACAGTATTTTCTCTGAGGGGACACACATGGCATAACACTGAACTTGCAGGCTTTTGAAGGTTTACATTGACATTGTGTTGAAATATATCTATTAGTGGCAGTAATCAACAAGTAAGATCTTTACTGTGTAGCCTGAAGTTCATGCACATGTCAATAGCCTCCAGTGCTATTCCAATACAGCCTTTCTTTCCTGGGGCTTCGTTCTGGTGAATCCTTTTGCATTCACATTTTATAGATCTTATTACAGATCTATTTTTTTTTTGACCTATTGTTTAAACTGTGTTTTTATGTTAAATATGTTCTTTTAAAGATTTTTAATATATCATATTTAAAAAAATCCTGAAATTGTGCAGTTTATTACTCTGACTTCTAAGCCTAATAATAACCTGACACTTCCTATTGTGCACATATTATTTTTCAGCAGTCCTCTCATTATCATCAATGGCAGAATTACAGTGAAACGTGACACCAGTGCGCATATATATCTACAGTTGAAACCAGAAGTTTACATACGCTATATAAAAAGACACATCTGCATGCTTTTCTCACTATCTGACATGAAATCAGAATAAACCTTACCTGTTGTAGGTCAATTAGGATTACCAAAATTATTTACATTTGCCAAATGCCAGAATAATAAGGCCATCCGCCCGGCGGTTTTTTTAGACCGCCGGCTGCCTGAAAAACATTGATCATGTTCATTCTTTTGACCGGTTTTCGGACGGAATAAGAACATGTCTATGTGAAGGGGGATGGCTTTTCTCTGCTAATCGCTGAGAAAAGCCGTCCCCCTGCGGCCATGTGCATGGCCCGAAAACAGGACAAATACTGGTCAATTTATTTGTCCTGTGCCGTTGGGGACGCGGCCTAAGAGAGAGAGGGAATTTTTAAGGCATTTTTATTACTTTCTCTAAAGCGTAAAGTTTACATACACTAGAATTACTATGCCTTTAAACAATTTGGGACAGCTCATATGATGATGTCATTTCTTTGGAAGCTTCTTGTATATTGGCAACATCTGAGTTAGAGACACACTTCTGGATGTATTTTAATTTTGGCAATCCTAATTTACCTAAAATGGGTAAGATTTATTCTGATCTCATATCAGACAGTGAGAAAATTTCAATTGTGTATATATACACATCCTCTCGAGCATGTCCCCAAAAGGATGTCCTGTTGCCAAGAAATCCTGGGTTCTTCCCAAGTTTTAGCCAACTCTCAGGAAAACCGAGCAGCGGATTTACAGGGATCCCATCATTGCTAAGGGCAAAGAACCTCAACAGCAGAAAGCAGCCGCTGTTGTCCAGCGGGAGAAGTCATGATGGAGAAGTCCTGCAGCAGGCAGTTGTGTAGCTGAATGCTATCTGATCTGGAAGTCAGAGGAAATGCGTCCCAGAAGACTTTGGTTGCAAGTGGGTGGAATCCCACTGCTGGTTGAGCTGGACTGTCAACAAAAGTCTCCAGAGTGCACTTGGACATTATACTTCTGCTGAAGACCCAACTAGAGTTTGGTAAGGCTGTTGCCATACTTTGTGAAACGTGTTTTGGTACTGTCGATCATGTGCTTGAGGTGTGTGAGAAACTCCAGGTGGAGATCAAATTCAGCAGAGACTTTCCACATTTCTGGCAGTTGTGGGGGTCAGAGGGTGCTGGGCCACTGCCTGAGAGGGAAGAGCCAGAATTGTCAACTTTGAAAGTCTCTGACATGATGGTGGGTGGAGGTTTGCTGTAGGTTGACCAGTGTGCGTTAAACATCTGTCAGAAAGTGTTGCCAGGACAGAAGAGGAGTCAGGAGAGCAGTGGGACTGTTGAATCTGGATTTACAGAGTCTGATGGACTTACTATGTTGCATGTGGGGTTGTCATTTCATGGAACTGCATTAATGTGTGGAAAAAATGCTATGTCTGAACAAGGTGCTAGGAAAACTGCAGTCACAGTGGTAGCGGGCTTGGCTCAGGTGCACCCCTAGAGGTCATAGCTGAGGAGAATGCAGTTGGTATGGATCCGGAGGGGTATAGGAGCTTGCAGTGTTGTCCTGTTGCTGCTCCCAGTGCAACTCAGGGTATTTCCAAGTGTGAATTAGTGGCTACAGCCATAGCAGTAGAGGAGACTAGCTCAAGGGTGCCCTTAGAGGTTAATGTGGCTAAGTGTAGAAAATATGAGTCCTGTGGGTGATAACCAGGTGGAAAATGGTGCTGTCATTTCCTATGGAACTAAGGTGGTAGCTACTAGCAACTAGGTTTCCTGTGAAAAAGGTGAATGAGTTGCCTAACATGAACACTGCAAGTGTGGTGAATGAATGTGATTGTCCTGCCACACTGTGTGAACTGGATGGTGTAAAAGATGTGGAAGTGATTATGATGGAGTCTACGAGTCTTCCTGTAGTGACAGTTACAGGAGAGGTTGAGAAAATGTCTCCAGAAGTTATTTGCAGTGAGTCTGTTGGGCGGACCCAGTGAGAGGTGTGCCCAGGGGAGTGTGTCACCTGACACTCATAAGAAGGCCTGTACAAAAATGTCTGGACAGCTTTCTAGAATAGGCACTCTATCTGCCCAGTTTGATTGTTTAAAACCCAGCCTAGGTGACTTTGGGTTGGTGAAAGAGACTGTACCTCATATATATGAGATGCAATGTGATGAGGTTGGTGATGTGCATGTTTGCTGTAGGGGAAAGTAAGCTTTCTAAGATGGTGGACACCGCTAAGATATTTGTTGCTAGTGGTGGTACCCAAGTAAGAGAGAAGTACCCAAGGGTCTGGTGTTGACTCTGATGGATTGTGTGAATTTGATGCAGGAGTGGTCCTGACGGGTTCTCCTGAGAGCTCTCCTGTGCTGAGGGGTACAGGAGGTATTGAGGAAATATCTCCACATTATGATGCGGAAAGTGAGCTGCTAGACACAGCCAAGGAGAGTTTGCTCTTAGGCACTACTGAGGTGCAAAACAACACAGAGGTGGGTGTGTGCTTGACTCCTGAACGACTACCTACCGTAGACGGCAGGTGGTGCAGGTTGTTAATCTGCAGCGATGTTTAGAGACGTCGGTGCAGATAAAGGAGTTTTGTGGCTCCTAGTGCTGCAACGATGCTAGGAACAGAGCTGTAGGTAACAGCTCTGTTCCTAGAGCAGTCTCTGCAAAGTAGCAGGAAGCGGAGGAAACCTCCAATCCCTGATGCTTAACGCTTTGATTGCTGCGGTCCATAACCAAAGGGCAATACCCTGCTCCATCAGGTGATTGGGACTCCTGGTGACCCAATGGAGCCTGGAGAATGTCTGTACGATCATCCTTGGGGACCTAGAGTAGCTCCTGGGCTGTCTTTATAAGGCTAGATCCACAAACCATCGGACAAAAACCGTCGGAAAGTCGATCATTTTTTTCCCGATGCACGTCCATGTTTTTTGTCACTGTATTTGCAAAAACCGCAGTCGGTTCTCGTTTTTTTGCCATTGACCCATACAATGCCAGCGGATTATACAACATGTTACTAAATCAGCCGGGGCAAAAAAACAAGCTTAAAAAACCAACCTGTGTAGACTCCAGGTTGTTTTTTTCTATAAAAGTGTATGGGCATGCAAAATGATTGGATTTTCAGCTTTTTCGAAACACTAAAACCGCCGAAAATCTGACCGTTTTCGTGTGTTGTGTAGACATAGCCTAACAAGGCTGCTGTCAGGGCACACTGTGTGCTGCTCTTACTGTGGCCTGTGTCATAATGACACAGAAGGTAATGTATTAGCATACATGAATATGCTAATACATTATTAAGTGTAAAAAAAAGCGGCTAAATAGTTATCCCTTAATGGGATTAAGAAAAAGTAAAAAAAATAAATAAAGGGGAAGAAAAATATAGCTAAAATAAATAATAAAATAAAAATAAATATTTCCTAAAAAATGTATTGTGCATGCTTTACACAAAAAAAACCCCTACACATATTAGGTATCAACACAACCATAATAACATGTAGAATTTATCCAACTGGTTATTTAGTGTGAGATGTGAATGTAAAAAAGATTAAAGAAATTTAGAAAAACTTCTACAAGAATTTATTTGTAACCTTAAACTTTGTCCCCCAAAAATACAACTTCTCCTGCACACAACAAGTCCTCATACAACTGCATCACTTAATAACGTTACGACTGCTGAAATGCAAGAAGGCAAAAACTACAAAATTGTACTAGTCATTAAGTTCTTTTCAGGCTTGGGGCTTAAATCGTAGTGAAGGAGTCCGTAAACACTATTGATGTGTCCCATTATATAGCTCAAAAAGTTTCACTAGAGGGTGTCAGTGATAACCTCAGTAATGCTAGCTTGCCTGCTGAATGTGGCGACGAGTTTGTTGCAGGGCATGTATGGTTTGGGTCACCTGTAGTGAGCGACGGTGATATTTATGTGACTGTAACTGACACCCAAGGTCCTGAAAGGGCAAGCTCCAGCTCTGTAGTTCTGAAAAGTGTAAGTGACTTTGACGGTGGCCTATTATGGGGTAAGTGAGCCTGCAGTTGAAATGGGTGTGGACCATATTGGTCTTATTACGGTAATACAGACCCAGAGTTACAGGACAACAAGACAATCCATGAGGAAAAGAGTGTGGAAAGGTCCCATTGATATGGTTGGCACAGTGAATGGCCAAACAGATGTAAGGGAGATGTTGCTATTAATGATAGAGCGCAGCATAGATTTTTTCTGTGATGAAAAGCAGGGCACAGGTACCCGGGAGAAACGTGGAGGGTATGAATGACGCCGGAGCTATCTATGTGAAAGTGAGGTCCAGTTCCCCAGTTGGGTAAAACAGTACCCCAAAGTAGAAGCCTTGACCCAGGAGGAAGGGCTATCTATGTGCCAAAGTCCTATGGCCTTTATTAAGGGGGGAAGATGTGACAGAGCGACTTTAGGTTGCAGGTTTCTGTCACAAGATTGGTTGCATCAGGAAGTCTGCAACATTTGTGTCATTGAGGGGCCTTGTCTCGGTGGGGGAAGTCAGCAGTGTAAGGTCAGTAACACTAAGATACTGACACCTGTAGTAGCCGTTAGTATGGCTGTAATACAGATACGTTTGGGCTGGCTTCCTTGGAACGGCTGCAGTGTTAGGTAGAGGCCGTTCCCACATTCCATGGTAGGCTTTTGCTAGGTCTTTGGAGGTCTATTAAAGCCTGGGTAATTTAGACACAAAAGGTAACAGAGTTGGAGCAATGGCAGAGCTGAGCTGAAGAGAAGGTTCTGTTCCACCCCCAAGCTTGAGGGAAGCCTGCATACCAGTGGTGGCTGGTGAGAGTACTATACCAGTGGTGGCTGGTTTAAAGTGTGTTGTGGTGGTGCTGAGTAGTAGACTCAGACCACAGATAGAGAGGATCTCTACAACTGCTGAGTTAGTGACTAGACATGCTGTACTACAAACTGTGAAGTTGTGAATAATAGATCTAGCTGAGGCCAATTTAAAGATAACTCATTTGGTCCATGTGACATATTTACTGGATGCCAATTCTGTCTTATCAAAAGACAGCAATTCCATATATAGTGAGAGAGATGGTCACCACTCACCCTTTCCCAATTCCTGCACAGTGATTTCCTCCCAGAGCATGCCTAGAAAACTCTTCTATGGGCATCTATGGGTCTTCTCCTGTTCACAGGTTCCTAAGTCTGTGTAGCTGCTGTAAAGCAGAGCACCAAATGCTGTTAAAAGCAGTTCATATAACATGTCTGACACCATAATTGTATTCAGAAAACAGAATTTAAAAATCCCCAATCAGAAAATAAAAACAGCTAAGAGAACATGTATCACTATATGGTTTTCATTAGTAAAAAATATTGGTGACACATTCCCTTTAAAATGTCAGCACTGATTGTCTTGGACAGTACCAGTGTATAATGGGAACTGGATGCAAATTGAACATGTTTCTGGTATGAACACTCAGTGAACATTCTGAGGTTCTGTTTGTTCTGTACATATTATAATATTTAGTACTATATACAGGACAAAGTAACATTAGAAACTGACCATTGTGGAAATGAAATCAGTATCCAAGACAAGTGAGCAATACAAGACACCCGGCCGTGTGCTTGTCCCCAGCTGAACTTTCATAGGACTCAATTATGTCTGTTACATTAAAAATGACTGTGTCCTTACTTGCTGTGGGCACATTTTCAATAAGATATTAAACCCCCTGGATTTTTGAAGCCAAGAAAAAGATTCTAAATTGTATGACGTTTTAAGATTGCACTCTCATTTTAAAGCAAATTTCTCTTCCACTGACGACATCTAGACCTGCACGATTATGCACCTAAACTGACAAAGTGGAGGATGCAATGATAAATGTTTGCAAAAACTATTCCCCTGTCCTCTATACACATTAGGTATTTATCCTACACATAAAAAGCATATTTAACAGTTATCGAAGTAAACAAAATATAACAGAAAGTCAACTATCCCATATAGAAAGATTACTCTTTCAGTTCTCTGAGTTTTCCTTGTGTAGTTGAAACATAAGAACCAAGGGAAAATTGTTTTCTGCACTGAGTGATTGACTTTTTAAATGTCCCTTGAGGCAATGTGCACAAAAAAGATCATCTTACCTGCCATGGGTTTGTGCTCAATCATCAAAGCGAGGGGGTGAACTAGGAGAGACTTCTGTGAGCAGCTGAGGCTTGTGTGTAATTCCAAATAAATGAATGTCTAAGAAATGTAACAATCAGAATGTAGCAAACGTAGGTATCGACCTGAAGAAATCAAGACACTCGCTACAATCTCGAAATAGTCAAGTCAAAAGATTGTTAGACATAACATTGCAAGACATTTCTCCATGATTGTAAGACATTGATTCAACTATGTTGGGTGGAGATACTGAGCATTTATTAACCTAATCAAAAGGTTTCTAACATGGTTTTTATATAAAATGGCTGATGTTGTAAAGGGCGTCCAAAGACTGGCATGGATCATTGATGTAGGTAAACACTAAACGATGTATGACTACTTCAAAGGGGTTTTGCCACGAAGTAAAACTGACGTGGGAAGTTTGAAAATTAAATAATAAACATTTTCACCATTCATCATTATAAAAAATTCTGGACCGTTTTTGTTTTAGCTGCTCCTTTAGTGATCCATTGTTTTCAGCTCGTCTCCAGGGTTACGACCAGGGCTGTGAGCTCCTCACTCCTGGTCGCACATGCTCAGACATCACCTCTCTTCTCAGGCAGCTACTGAGTGTTCAAATCCCGGGTGCTGTCATTCTACGACTGTCCTTTGGACTAGTTAGTAATAAGTAAAACAGTGCAAATAAAAAAAAGAAACCTCAATCAGGCATGTGCATTGATAAAGAAGAAAAAAAATCCGTAGGTTAATTTCCTGCAGGGATTTGAACCAAGGACCCTTGTGCTGTAAAGCAAAAATGTTACTACTTACAATTCTATACATAAACAGACCTTTCTTTGACTACAGAGAAGAAAGGCATGGTGATTTCATCCTGCTGGGTCACATGATATGCAATTCAAACAAATCACACACGCCTCCTTCTGAGCACACAGAGCTGAAGAGCTGGATGCAGGAAGTATGAAATGAGATCGTGGCAAATCCCCTTTAAGCATTAGAGTCAGGAGTGTACGTCTACAGGGTACATTCACAAGGGGCAGATCTGCTGCAGATTTATTGTGGATTTTACTGTAAATGTTTTTTTCATTGACTTCAAAATCCACAGGAAAAGTTTATCTGCAGACTATAGTACAGATTTTGCACATTCCTATTAAAGTCAATCTAAAAAAAATCTGCAATACACTTACTAAAAAATTTGCATCAAGATTGCTCCAAAATCTGCAGCAGATCTCTGTGTGTACATATCTTTATTGTTTCTATTGCTTTAATCAGAGTGGACATTACTGTTTGGTCAGTTGTGCATACACTCAAACTCGAGTGAGATTGCAAAGTTAAAATGCAATGGAAGGATCCTTTTCCTTGCTCCATTATGTAAATATTATATGCTGTAGGTAGTAAATTCACAGCAGTGACTTTCCAACAGTCATACAGATCTTTCATAGTTTCTGAGACTGTTACGCTCTCACTCACCCACCATAGCTACCATTGCTTTCCTTTCAAAAGCTGTATTCCTTTTAGCAACCCTTTAGTGCATCCTTCTGGGACTTTTGGTGCTATTTCTGGAGTGTTCTGTCTCCAGATGTCCTAAAGGGCTGGCACCTTCAAAGTAACTGCTCTAATATAATCTTATGTAGTTGTAATAGATCTATGAAAGCAGTCATCCAGTCATCTATTGATTAAGTAGCTAGATAAGTCTGTGTGTAGCCAGATTTACTCATCTGATTGGGCGAATGGTCCGTAATTATCCGTTCTATACTGCAAATGAAATTGAATACCACATGCCAAGCCCAGGGAAGAAAACAGTATTGTCACAAACCATGAATAAGGCTACAAGCCAGATGTCCAGCTACAGGGGTTTCACATCATTGCTCTCAAAAGTAGGGTATGTACTGTAAATGTGAGATGTGTATATACTGAACAGTCACATGTCTAGTGTATATATAGTGATGTGTGTGTGTTTACGTGTCCAGTGTGCATATAAGGATATGTTCATACGCCGTATTTGTGGTCTGCACTTCAGGGCATAATTGCACTGCAAGATGCCCCAAAGTACGGACTGTAACTACGGTAATTCATAGCTCTCATTGAGATATATGATTAACTTCCATTTTCCTAGACATGTACTACATGTTGGGAGAAAGAAGTGGCATGTCATTTACACACTGGGGAAAATGAAAGTGAATGGGGCCGACCCGCAGCATTTTAGAAATATGGACTGGCCAGTGCGTACTTCTAAAACACCCGGCATATAGCAGAGTGCACAGAACGCGTCGCTATACGCTGTGTGGACATACCTTAAGGGTACGTTCATGCGGGAGATATAAATACTGGGGTGTATTCAGTGCTGAATCTGCCTCAGAACCAGAGTCCAGTCCGACAGGAAACTGATTTACATTATACCCCATGTAAAATCAGTGTCGTTGTTTAGATGACACTGATTTTACATGAGTATTTTTGGCGTATACTGACAGAGGCTACACAGAATTCTTCGAGGCGTTTTATGCACTAGCAGCACTAAAGGATAGGAGGGAGAAATCAGCCTCAGGCAGTCTGGGTCATTTGCCTGTCGGAATTCTGCTTTTGAAAGCACCAAATTTCCAACAAGCAAACGAAACTGGCAGTGCCGAAAAACCGTCATGTGAACTCACCATAAGTGTGTAGTATGTCTGAGTTCAGTATATGTATATATACACAATTTCTGGGGAACCTTGTCTATTGTAGTTAGTCTCCGAGGTACAGTGTGTAATGTAGTAATCTCTGGTATATGGTGTAATGTAATCTCTGGGGTACAGTGAGTAATGTAATCTCTGGGGTAGGGTGTAATGTAATCTCTGGGGTACAGTGAGCACTGTAATTCATTTCTAGGGTTCAGTGTGTAATAATAAATTTTTGGGGTACAGTAAATATTATTTCTTAAGTACAATGTGCAATTCATTTCTCAGGTTCAGTTAGTAATGTAATTTCTGTGGCTACCATGTGTAATATAATTAATTTCTGGGGTGCAGTGAGTGATGTCATTTCTGGTGTATGGTATGAAATAAAATACATTTTGGGGTACAGTATGTGACATAGGTGATTCCTAGGGGTACAGTGAGATTGGGTTATTTTATTTTCCTCATTCTGTTGTGTGTATTACAAATTTGATGGAATGCATACGGGGTGGGAGTGGGGGTGGGGGTTAAGCAAAATTTACTGCATTACGCAATGTTTTGTATTTCCATGTAGATGGGTGATATTGTAGCTGGGGTTCACCTTTATTGTTATGGCTGCTTTTTAGTCCCAGTTCGGTCCTGAACTTTAGTACTTATCAAACTGTAGCATTAAGTTAACAACAGTGACAACAAAATACTTACTATCAGTGACGTCAGAATAGCATAGATGTGTATATTGTGATATACTATTTATTAGAATCACCATAGAATGTTGTGGCGTCTATAATAGGTAAATCTAAATATGCATCTGACATTCACTTCTATTGAATTACTACTTAACTATGACCGTTTTAACCAAGCAGGGAATCATAAAAACTTTGTATCACGTGAGCCACTCATAACGTTACAGATTGCACCAAAAGTATTTGGCGTACCGGCTCCTCCCGGACCTGCTGGGGGAGCTTATAGTGCTCCCCCAGCCCTCCTAGTTGGGATAGAGGGGGCTGCTTTGCTGCAGGGAGAAGAGGTAAGGAAGGGAAAGGGAAAAAGAAAGGAAGGGAGGGAAAATAGTTCCCCCCACTTTTTTAACCAAAGTTACGCCTATGCTGATGCCCATGCTGGGCTTTGTTTCCACCACTAGCACCTACAGTGTCTACCAGAAATGGACTACAAAGCAATACAAGATGAAAGGGCTCTGGTATGAAAAAAAAAAATCACATTTTCTTTTACATCATGTGGATAACCACATGTGTACGAGTCAGTTACCTGGAGAAAAGTTGGGACCTGGGTGAACAATGATGAACTAGAATGACATTCATATGGATATTACATTAAAACATACCACAAACGCACAGCAAAAATTATTCAGAAATAGTTTGAAAAACATGACACAGTGTTCAAGGTACTGACTTGTACTTTAAATTCCCCAGATCTCAATATGATCATGTACCTATGGGAAAAACAAGGCTGACCCATGGATGCCCCACCTCACAAATTCTAGGACCTAGAGTATCTGCTGCTAACCTCTCAGTGCTAGACACCCCAGGACACCTTTAAAGATCCACAGACCAAACTGTGTATTCTGAAACATCAAAATAACTAAAACCACCATGCTGGTGTTATACTTTGTAGTCAGTCAAAAATGTATTTGCTAATTTAATGTAGTCTAATTATTATCTAAGCTACAATTATAGACAAACACAATTCAACTAATCTAATAACAAACCGTTGCATCATGTCCATTATTAAGCACATTGCGTAAACATCCACAGCGCATGGCGAAATGGTAAGTGATTCCTTTTAACCCTTTCTCGATGCAGCGACTTTTAGATATGGTTTTTACGTTTTTTTCCATCTCTACCTTTCAAGAGCCTTAACCTTTTACATAGCTTGCTTGTTTTTTTTCTGTGGGATAAGTTTATATTTTGAATGATACCACATAATGCACTGGTGAACCAGGAAAAAATAGTTGTACAGTAGACTGGGAAAGAAATTGCGCAATTGTCGTTATGCGGTATAGAAGACATGTTAAGGTTTAACCACTTTAAAAAAGGACAAACAAAAAAACAAAACCTTTTTTCTTAGATTTACTTTGCATTGCTATTTTTATTCCATTTGGGATAAACAAGCTTAGGGCAACATTTATGTACCTTGGCGCCTACCTACCAGTTCTAAATAGATATGGAGCAGTGTATAATATGACAGTATGAATGAAAATGTTATACTCCAAACATTTTTGGCGCATAACACTCAACATTGGCACATAGAGTGTTTTGCGCCAAACCTTGTATGGCAGTTTTCGCATCAAACTTTGGCACATTAAAATATGTTGTTCCAGGTCCACATTGCACCAAATTTGGCCATACTTCTGTTTATACATCCATAGAACAGTGCGGCAGAAATTTTGTGGCACAATATAGGTAAAAAAAAATGGCAGAGGTGAGTTCATAGATGTTGCAGATGCAGCAAAACCAACTATATGCAAACGGTTGTGAAGGTTTTTAGAGTTTTTGTGTGGCACACAGAAGTGATCATGAGAGCAGACTTTGTGTTAATTTTGTCCTACTTTTGGTGTAACTGATTTAAATGGTACTCTTATGTGTCTGGCCAGATTTATGCAACAGCAAATACAGCTACATTTATATCTCCCATCACTACCAAAAAATAGCATAGATACTGTAGTATATATCTTACAATAGGTTTAGTTTGTTTTAATATCCAGGTGTTTTTTGAAAAGAGTAATCAAAATCCCAATAAATACTACCAATATATACTGGCCACAAGTACCTTTCATGCCCTCCTTCCATACATTTTGCCATTCAAGTCTATGGGCATGTTAATTTTTCTGGTAGTAGATTTTTATAATGTATACACTGACATGAGCACCACAGAGCTGGTGTAAATCAAGTCCACTAAAGAACAGGCTCAGTTCACCCAGGTATGGCTATTTAGACACAACTGCTGGTAGCATTCAACTGTAGAACAAAGGGAGATCAGAAAGGCCTTTGATTCAATGTCCCTATAAGATGTACATTTTATACTTTTGTGTTATGAAAACTGTGTTGTGACTCTAGGTTTCGCTGATAAAGAAGTTACAGTTTCCTCTTATGTTGAGGCTTTTGTATCTTCATTTACAAACTCATCATGGTGTTTTTTTTGCTGCAGACTTGCCAAAAACTGATTTAATTTCCATGGACAACATTGCCTTAAATTACCTTTCCATTGCAAACTGCAAGCACCCTGTGATCCTTCTATAGACATCTGTAAAATGTAATGTTGCCGTTGTGGATTAATGATTTTTAAAGGCTAGAAATTGACTTCCCTGACCACAATCCATTTCTTGGTTGGAACAGCAAATAGTTTCCTTGTTACTCACTCGTGTTTTTGTATCCTGCATATTATGTTGCATATTCGTATTATATTAGAAGACATTAACCTCTTCTGCATTGTGAGAAAGCTGATAATGGATGATTGTAATGTACCGCAAGCCTGGTTTTGTTTAATGCCTATAAATCATAAAACAAAAGAGTTTGATTGCAGATGTCAACTGTTTGGCCTACGCAGTGTGGCTGACAATTTTTTGGCTATTTTCTTTGTCCGCTTTAGTACAGTTCTGATTACCTTGTGTTTCATAGTTTCATAGTTTGTAAGGCTAAAAAAAGACAAGTCGTCCATCTAGTTCAGCCTGTTGTGCTAAGGTGTTGATCCAGAGAAAGGCAAAAACCCCCAATGAGGTAGAAGCCAATTGTCCTCATTTTAGGGAAAAATTCCTTCCTGACTCCAATCTGGCAATCAGAAAAATCCCTGGATCAGTGACCCCTCTCCTGAATCCTAGTCACTGTAACTTGTTATATTATTACGCTCCAGAAATGCATCCAAACCCTTTTTGAACTCGGTTATTGAATTCACCATGACAAGTCCCTCTGGCAGAGAATTCCATAGTCTCACTGCTCTTACAGTAAAGAATCCCTTTCTATATTTATGTAGAAACTTTCGTTCCTCAAGACGTAAAGGGTGCCCCCTTGTTCTAGATACAGCCCTGTGTATAAATAAATCTTGGGAGAGATCTCTATATTGACCTTTGATGTATTTAAACATATTTATTATGTCCCCCCCGAAGCCTTCTTTTCTCTAAACTAAATAACCCTAATCTTGCCAATCTTTCTGTGTACTGTAGTCCACCCAGTCCTTTTATTATTTTTGTTGCCCGCCTTTGTACCTGTTCAAGCTCTACAATGTCTTTCCTGTGCACTGGTGCCCAAAACTGTACACAATATCCATGTGTGGTCTAACCAGTGACTTGTATAATGGGAGAATAATGTTCTCATCATGTGCATCTATGCCCCTTTTAATGCACCCCATGATACTATTTGCTTTGGCTGCTGCTGCCTGACACTGGCTGCTACAATTAAGTTTACTGTCCACCAGGATTCCCAAGTCCTTCTCCATGTCACTTTTACCCAGTGTTTTTCCATTTAACATGTAATCATGTAATGGATTTCTCTTCCCCATGTGCATAACCTTGCATTTATCAGTGTTAAACCTCATCTGCCATTTCCCTGCCCAGGCCTCCAACTTATCCAGATCCCTTTGTAATAACATATTATCCTCTATCGTGTTGATTACTTTACAGAGCTTAGTATCGTCTGCAAAGATCGATATTCTACTGTGTATTCCCTGTGTAAGATCATTAATGAAAATGTTAAAGAGGATAGGGCCCATTGTGAAAATATACTTTGTAAATTTTGTAGTTGGTGATTATTTAAATCAGACTCGCCTACTAAATATCATATGAATCCAGTGAATTTATATGTCAAGTGAACAAACATGGAAAACAACAAAAAAAAATCATGTAGCATCAGTCTTAACTGTCATTAATATATATATCATACATGTTAAAGCAGGGGTGTTAAACTCGTTTTCACCGGGGGCCACATCAGCACACTGCGTACCTTAAAGGGCCTTAAAGGGCCGACATAATTTTAGAACTGTGTAAACTTCTCCTTAACTGTTACATTTGTACAGTATTGCTATTATAATTAGCCCTTTGAGGGGAACCAGGAAGAATATATTGCCCCATAGGTAGATAGGTACATATGACCCTTGTAGGTAGATAAGTGGGTATAAAGCCCCCTGTAGATGACAGTTATATCTGCCCATGTAGGTAGATAGGTATTTTGCCCCCTGTAGCCAGGTAGTAATATGCCTCCTGCAGCCAGGTAATTGCCCCATGTAGCCAGGTAATATGCCCTCTGCAGCCAGGTAATATGCCCCATATAGCCCCCCTGTAGCCAGGGAGATGCCCCACATAGCCCCCTGTAGCCAGGTACATGCCCCATACAGTCCCCTGTAGCCAGGTACATGCCCCATACAGTCCCCTGTAGCCAGGTACATGCCCCATACAGTCCCCTGTAGCCAGGTACATGCCCCATACAGGCCCCAGTAGCCAGGTACATGCCCCATAGCCCCCCAGTAGCCATATAGATGCCCCACAGCCCCCCAGTAGCCATGTAGATGCCCCATAGCCCCCCAGTAGCCATGTAGATGCTCCATAGCCCCACAGTAGCCATATATATGCCCCATAGCCCTCCAGTAGCCATGTAGATGACCCCTAGCCCCCCAGTAGCCATGTAGATGTCCCACAGTCCCCCCAGTAGCCATGTAGATGCCCCACAGCCCACTCAGTAGCCATATAGATGCCCCGTAGCCCCCAGTAGCCATGCAGATGCCCCATAGCCCTCCAGTAGCCATATAGATGTCCCACAGCCCTCCAGTAGCCATATAGATGCCCCACAGCCCCCAGTAGCCATATAGATGTCCCACAGCCCCTCAGTAGCCTGGCAGATGCCCCATAGCCCCCAGTAGCCATATAGATGCCCCACAGCCCCTCGGTAGCCAGGCAGATGCCCCACAGCCCTCCAGTAGCCATATAGATGTCCCACAGCCCCCCAGTAGCCATATAGATGTCCCACAGCCCCCCAGTAGCCATATAGATGTCCCACAGCCCACCCAGTAGCCATATAGATGCCCCATAGCCCACCCAGTAGCCATGTAGATGCCCCACAGTCCCCCAGTAGCCATATAGATGCCCCATAGCCCCCCAGTAGCCATATAGATGCCCCACAGCCCCCAGTAGCCATATAGATGTCCCACAGCCCCCCCAGTAGCCATATAGATGTCCCACAGCCCCCCCCCCCCAGTAGCCATATAGATGTCCCACAGCCCCCCTAATGATTAAAAAAACTACTCACCTGGTGGTCAGTGCAGCGCGACCCGGTCCGGTCCTGGAGCAGGTGTACGGTGTAAGCAACGTGACGTCACGCCGCTTACGCTGTCACGCAGCTCCCAGGGATTTCCTCGGCGGCAGAGGCTGCTGACCGAGGAGACCTAGCGTCACAGGGGGTGTGAGTAAAGCGATGCGTCACGCCCCCTGCGATGCCGTATGTATGTACAGTGCTCACCGAGCACAGTACATACAAAGGGAGAAGGTAGGAGGGAAACGATCCCTCCTGCCTTCTTCCTGTAGCAGCAGCTGCACCGAGCGTGTAGCTGTTGACTGACTCTGCGCGGCTGTGGTAAAACAGCCGTGCGGAGTCAGGGAGATCTACATATGTAGATTTACATACTTTTACTTTGCACACCACATGGAAACAGACAGCCCGGCATGTTGCTGTCCCCATGAGACCTCCTCCTGCTGTAGCTCTACTTCCTGTTCCTCTGGGCCCTCCCCCTCCCCATGTGACTGGGCTCCCGGCCTCTCACAGGCAGCCAGCGATGCTGTCATTCATCTGCGGAGCCTCCGCAGTGTACAAGGGGCATTGCTGGCTGCCTGTGCTTCTGCATGTCAGCGCTGATGCTGCTGAGTACGTATGGTTGGGTCTCTGTGACCTAGCCATGCGTACAGCAGCTAGAGGAGTGTGGCGAGAGGGGCGTGTGGGGCCCCTTGAGCTCAGAGGCCCGGTCGCAAGTGCGACCCCTTCGACCTCTATAGCTACGCCACTGGTCTGGAGATGCCATGGAGAATGTTCTGCTGCCTGCAATATTCTCCAGCATGACCAATTTGGCAGTAGGTCAGTAATGGTGTGGAGAGGCATTTCTTTGGAGGGCCTCACAGCCATCCATTTGCTAGCTAGAGGTACTCTGACTGTCATTAGGTACCGGGATGAGATCCTCAGACCCATTATGTAACCATATGCAGGTTTTGGATATCCTTTCAAACGCTTCTCACAATAGTTGGTAGGAATTTTGACCTATTCCTCCTGACAGACCTGGTGTAACTGAGCCATGTTTGTAGGTCACGTTGCTTGCACCTGCCTTTCCAGCTTTGCCAATAAATTTCCAATAGGATTGAGATCAGGGCTTTGTGATGGCCACTCTAAAACATTGACTTGGTTATCCTTAAGCCACTTTGTAACCAGTTTGGCAGTATGCTTCGGGTCATTGTTCATTTAAAAGACCCATTACTGCCCAAGCTTTAACTTCCTGGCTGATGTCTTGAGATGTTGCTTCAGTACAGGGCCGTTCCTAGGGGTAATTGCCCAGGGCGCCGGGGCTCCGCTCACCCGAGGGGGGTGCCGGCTGCCTCGCCCGCCCCGCGGTTAGCCCTGGACTCTGCACGGCCGTTGTAAAACAGCCGTGCAGAGTCAAAGCCAGCAGCTGCACACACTTAGTGCAGCTGCTGGTACAGGGAGGAGGAAGGACGGATCACTCCCCTCCTGCCTCCTCCCCTGTATATATCGGCGCTCAGTCAGCACGCTAATACATACACAGCGTCGCAGGCGGCGCACGGTTTTCACCACCCCCCCTGTGACGCTAAGTCTCGGCTCCCGTCCCAGGAGACCCCGGGAGCTGAGTGTAAGTGGCGTGATGACGTCACGCCGCTTACACTGAATCCCGGCTCCCGGGACCTGGACACGCTGCGGGGATCCTGGAAAGGTAAGTAAGTTTTTTTATGTTATTATCCTTAGCTACAGGGGGAAAACTGGCTACAGGGGGGAAAACGGGCTATGGGGGGGGCAACTGGCTACAGGGGGGAAAACTGGCTAATGGAGGCAACTGGCTACAGGGGGAAAACTGGCTACAGGGGGGAAAACTGGCTACAGAGGGGCAACTGGCTACAGGGGACAACTGGCTACAGAGGGGAAAACTGGCTACAGGGGGGGCAACTGGCTACAGGGGGGCAACTAGCTACAGGGGGGCAACTGACTACAGGGGGGAAAACTGGCTACAGGGGGGAAACTCGCTAGAGGGGGGTAACTGGCTACAGGGGGCAACTGACTGGAGGGGGAAAAACTGTCTACAGGGGCGGGCAACTGTCTACAGGGGTGGGCAACTGGCTACAGGGGCGGGCAACTGGCTACAGGGGGGCAACTGGCTACAGGGGAAGCAACTGGCTACAGGGGGGAAAACTGGCTACAGGGGGCAACTAGCAGGGCTACAGGGGGGAAACTGGCTACAGGGGGCAACTGGCTACAGGGGGTAAAACTGGCTACAGGGGGCAACTAGCAGAGCTACAGGGGGGAAAACTGGCTACAGGGGGCAACTAGCAGGGCTACAGGGGAAAACACGCTACAGGGGGCAACTGGCTACAGGGGGCAACTAGTAGGGCTACAGGGGGCAAAACTGGCTACAGGGGTAAAACTGGCTACAGGGGGCAACTGGCTACAGGGGTAAAACTGGCTACAGGGGCAATTGACTACGGGGCAACTGGCTACAGGGGGCAATTGGCTACAGAGGGCAACTGGCTACGGGACAACTAGCAGGGCTACAGTGGCTACAGGGGGCAACTGGCTATAGGGGCAACTGACTACAGGGCAACTATAATGGCTACGGGGCAACTAGCTACAGGGGCAAATAACAGAGCTACAGGGGCAACTATCATGGCTAAAGGGGCAACTGGCTACAGGGGCAACTATCACGGCTACAGGGGCAACTATCATGGCTGCTGGGGCTACTATCTAGTTACAGGGGGGTATTACATGGCTACAGGGGCAACTATCATGGATGCTGGGGCTACTGGCTGGATACAGTGGGGTATTACATGGCTACAGGGGCAACTATCTGGTGAAGCATTGTGGCGCATTATTTTATGGGGGGGGCTGGGTGAAATTTCTTCACTTCGCCCTGAGTGCAATTTAGCCTAGGAACGGCCCTGCTTCAGTATTGCCACATAATCTTCTTTCCTCATAATGCCATCTATTTTGTGAAGTGCACCAGTCCCTCCTGCAGCAAAACAACCCCATAACGTGATACTGCCACCCCCATGTTTCACATTTGGAATGGTGTTCTTAGGCTTCCAAGCTTTTTCTTCCAAACGTAATGATGGTCATTATGGCCAATCACTTCAATTTTAGTTTTTTCAGACCACATTTTCTCCAAAAATGTAGGTCTTTATTCCTATGTGCATTTCCACACATTAATCTGGCTTTTATATGTTTCTTTTGGAGTAATGGCTTCTTCCTGGCAGAGTGACCTTTCAACCCATGTTGATACAGTACTCGTTTCACTGTGGATAATGACACAATCTTACTAGCTTCCGCCAGCATTTCCACAAGGTCTTTTGCTTTTGTTCTTGGGTTGATATGCACACGTCAGACCAAAGCACATTCATCTCTGAGACACAGAACCCGTCTCCTTCCTGGGCGGTATGATGGCTGGACGTTCCCATCTTGTTAGTACTTGCGTATAATTGTTTGTACAGATGAACAGGGCACCTTCAGGTATATCCATAATTCTCTTCCTGATATTTTGGCTGATTTCTTTAGACTTTCCCATTATGTTACACAAATAAGCAGTCTGTTTGTGGTCCACAGAAGCTTCCAGAGACATGACATCATCATATGGGCTGTCCCAAATTGTTTAAAGGCATAGTAATCCTAGTGTATGGAAACTTTTGATTTCGCTGAAAATAATAAAAATGCCTTAAAAAATTATCTCTCTCTCATTATTATGGCATTTGGCAAATCTAAATAATTTTGGTAATCCTATTCGATCTAAGACAGGTAAGGTTTATTCTGATTTCATGTCAGATAGTGAGAAAAACATGCATTTGTGTCTTTTTATATAGTGTATGCAAACTTCTGGTTTCAACTGTGTGTGTGTGTATTATGTTGACTTTATCAGAAGTTTACATATACGATATAAAAAGACACATATACATGTTTTGTCACTATCTGACATGAAATCTGAATAAACCTTATTTGTTTTAGGTCAATTAGGAACCAAAACTATTTATATTTGCCAAAAGCCAGAATAATGAGAGAGAGAGAATTGTATATATATATATATATATATTTACAATAGGTGGAAACTTTGGGCAACATGTCCCAATACGCAAGCGCCATACTTTTGGTCTATTTTGCAGCAAAAATACTCTTGACGCCATATTCTCAATATAAATTAACTAATATACCAAAACTAGGCGCAATATATGCTGAGCATGACACATTGTAATTCGCCTAAAAGGGCTCATTAAATATAGTAGCTATGATACGTGGTGCACCTCCATAATGCAATGTGCATTAGATACACTTCATACACCAGTAATGACACGTTATGCACCTCCATTAGGCAATGCGCCTATTGAAGCACATTACATACATTATCACTGATACACTATGCGCTGCGATTGCACACTTTGAAGGGCACTTTACACTGATGAAATGCGCCTAAAATCTGCCGCGGTGACGCCAATTTTCGGACATGTCGCCCTTCATGTTTCCTGATAGCTAATAGCCATATAGAGTATAGGGTCACATTGTAGAGGTATAGGGCGACATATATGAACTTTGGCACTGACAGGCCACTTCTAAATCACTTTAAAGCAGCGTAGAATGCGCCAGAATGTATGAACCTGTTCTTCTGCAGTTCATACATACAGGCGCAGTCTAGTGCCAGTACGACAGGTATGGCTCAGGAACCATCTTTAACTTGGTATGACTGTTCTGTTATGCTCCTGGATTCTGTGTCAAAGATTCATAAATATGTCTAATTCTACAAATCTTGTGTGATGCCCCCAGAACACCCCTAATCTTTGGCGCATTAAAAAGTGTTGCGCAGGCGCTCATCATGCCAAATTTTGGAATGCAACTGTTCATACATCTATAGAACAAGCTTTCTGAAGCCAGAAAACTGGCGCAGCCCCGTCCATACATGTCGCCCATAGTGTTTATGTCATTTGTTTCTTGATTGGACTGCAGATTACAGAGGAGTTTAGTCTACTATGCTATTTCAAGGATATTTTTTGTAGTATATGAAAATAAACCGGCACAACAAACTTTTGGCCTCTATTGGGGTATTTAACTCTGCAAACAAGTTTATTGTGTTTGTTGGGAGCCTTATTATGGAACAAATGAAACAGATATTACAAACATGGTGTGAACACCCCTCTTATGAAAGAGTAGTTGTATGGATTCCCTGAACCACTGTTTGCCAGATTAGAAAACACCAATCATAAAAGAAGATCCACAATAAGTTACACATTTGTATTTCTGTTGACAGCAGTATCATTTGTGCTTGCATCACTAGGTGTGGTGTTTGTCTTATCGCTACTGTGCAATTTTGAAGTTGCTGGGTCAGTTCCATTGTAGCAGCCATGATTATAACTATAAAGACCTGTTTGGTCCTCTCCGCAAACCAAAAATTGAAGGCATGGTGCACATGCGCCTCGCTGACCAGCAAAAATGTTCATAATGAAGCTTGTACAATGATGGAAGATGTGTGTGGAGAACCAAGGAATGTTTAAAAAATTGTGTTATTATAAGTTTTCCATTTTTATTGAAATAAAGTTTATAACTGTATTGCAAATAATTATTGACTCACCCTCACATATTGTAGAGAAGGATAAAAATCAGATGAAATGATCCGTATTTGGGAACAGGAAACTCATATTGTTTTTATTAGTATTAAGGCTGAAGTCTTTTTTTTCTCAGATTGCTTTCTGAATTGCTTGTTAGATGACTGCCAAAGGCTGGTAACATGCTATTTTTCCCCTCCCAATAAAGCTTAAGAAATGTTGGCAGGGATGTCATATCTGAAAGAAATTCATACATCCATTACCCGAAATACCCTGTGGTTAGCATATCAAGTTCATAAGCTGCTTGCCTAACTGGGTACAGCGCTGGCATTGACATCAATATTTAAATGGTGATTGATGTACCGAGCTTTATTTATTGCTGTAGCTGAAAACTTACTGTTAGATTGTTCCTATGGAGTCTTAGGAGAAAAGTGTTTTCTTAGAAATTTCAACTATGCCAAGAGATTTTGTGTCAATTGTGTGAAATAGAATGAAAAAGTCTAGAGGAACCTAATATGCTGCAATGAATTATTGCTACTTTATCCATGTCTGTTATTCATTAGCATAGAATTAAACTGATATGATTTCCCAAGAATCAAATTACAGAGGCTCAACATAGACTTGGGTTTGGGGGATCATCTATGGTGGGTAGATGGGAGGCCATGTGTTCAATAATCTTCATTTTTTTGCATATCAGCAATGACTACTGTTAAAGTAAATTTATCTTTAGAAAATAGTCTGTGTGAATTGGATTTTTATCATAAACATTACATTTTAGGTGATATTTTGTTATACGTACTATACACATAGATGCCTCTCCCCATCATGACATGTCAATTCTTTGAACGTATCCGTTTAACACCTGAACGACGATACGTATTTTACATTGAAATCAATGTAATCACACTTGAAGATTGTTAAATACGTATTGGGGTCCGTTTTAGGTATGTAAAACATGTCCAAATATGTATTTAACAAATGCTGTGTGAACCCTAATTTATTACATTTCTCTGGCTATTGTCACACATTCATTACAACTCCTATAATGTGAATAACATGTTGCACTGCCTACACAGACAAAGGCATATTTCCATTTTGGTTACCCCCAGGTCAAAATAGACAGCTAAAGCATTAAAAAAAAGAACAAGTACGTCTTTAGAATAGTCCATTGATATTTTACTGGTGGGGACTGGACTCCTATAACCCTGGTATCAGATGTGTAAATGGGTACAGTCTCAAGCAGCTGGTTAGAGGTATGTGGTAGAATTGGCCATAGCTCACTCTAGAAATAACAATTTGGTATGCAAGTAACTAATCAGTTTACCCCTCCTAAAACATTCCAGTACCTGCAAATCCTGAAGTACTCTCATAAATAAGGACACTGTTCTCATGCATTGCTTGTAATTCATTATAATTGTCCTGCCTCATCTTTCATCAAATTCCTTGCAACACATTGCTTCAATCTATCAGAAACCCTTTTGCTACTTCAGTTGTGCAAGTCATAGAAAGGTTTATGTATCTGGGGAGCTTTTTCCTTGTACTAACTGCTGGTCTTTAAAGATTGGCCTCAATTCCCCTCCTGACATCATTACACTGCTCCTGTTACATATCTTGTCATCAATCAGAAAGGTGAAAAGACTGCTGCATCCCAAGAGGTCAAATTTCCTAATGGGCATCATGGTGCTGTGAGCACGTGAGGAATCAGGATCAGTGACATCCTATCTGTGACATTTTGAATACTCAGAACATATGGATTAGCAATACTCACAGCACTTCCTGTTGGTTTTCCAATGACTTATAATGTCTGTTGACACATACATAGCACCACAATAAATGACATCTTTTAAAACTAAACTTTACAAAAAAACTGAACTTCTTATCATCATGCAATCTGCTAACATACCCAAACCCAATATTTCCATCCAGTGCTACTGCATCAATGCTACCACCCTGTGCCAGTCATTGCAATAGTTGCCTTTCTACAATAAAATACAATTTAAACATTCCTCTTACTTACAAAGCTCTCCATAGTGCTACACCCAGGGTTGCCATCTTCACTTTCAGGGCCACATACAGCCAAAACAACTGGCCCCCCATCCAGTATCAGTTTCTATCTCGCACCATATCAGTGGGCCCCTTTTTAATCAGGGCCCCTGATAGTAGTTCTGCCTGATGACACCAATGGCTGCTCCTCCCTACATCTCCTCCCTCATCTCTGTCTACAACCTTACCCAAGCCGGTGATGTCTTATTCATTGAGCACAATAGGCAGTTGCCTGGGGGCCCCACAAAAACACAGGGACTCTAAGGAGGTTAAAGGTATGTCCCGGGAAGCTGGCATATGCCCTAGTTTCTTGGGTTGGCGCTGCATATTTAGTCATTTGTTTGCTTTTAGGACTTGCAAACAGTTAAAAATCATAGTGTCCTGCTAATTATTCTTGCGTGCTGCCTAAAAGACTTTTGCAGGGTGTCCGGACGTAGGTGATATGGGTGTGCTTGTGTTGCCATGTATTTGGGTAGTGCCCACTGCAGTACTATTGCAAGGGGCCCTTGCTGCTGTAAAAACAGCCCTGACCAAGTCTCTATATTCTGCTAATGATCTAAGATTACATTCCTTCATAAATCATCTCCAAGACTTTTCACATGCTGGACCAGTTGGAACGCTCTTCCCTGTACAAACAGAGTAATTCCCAACATTCATAGTGTTACACATGCCCTAAAATACAAGTTCTTAGGCAAGACAACCACCATGTTTAATTCATCTCCCTTCCTCTTAAAACCCACTCCTTTAGTCAACCTTTCTTCCCACACTCCATGCACACATATCCACTTATCTGTACATATAGATACTAACTGGGTGACTGGCAAGTTACCCATTGGAGTCCGGGTACTGCCATGGCCCAGGCGCCGGCGGAGATCTCTTGAGCTGTATGTAATTCCTCCGGAAGCGCATACAGCTGACTCTCGAGTTACCTGTCGGCGGCCGGGCGCTGCCATGCCTCGGGCGCCGGCGGGGATACTTCAGCTGTATGCAACTCTTCTGGGAGTGCATACAGCTGAAGATACTTTTGCGGAATAGAGAGCAAGCGCTCCCTGCTCCACAAGAGTACTCATGAAGGCACCAACCAGACTTTTGGTCTTGGGGAGTATTTGGCACAGGCAGCATGCTATATCATCATGCCGCCTGTGCCGGGAAGAAGACAGAGCACCTCAGAGCAATGGGGGAAAGAAGTGAGAACTTGTATTTTTTTTTTTTTTTAAACTCTGCCTCTACCTACCTATGGGACGCATATACCTGCCTCTACCTGCCTATAGGGGACATATACCTGCCTATAGGGGACATATACCTGCCTCTACCTGCCTATGGGGGACATTAAACTGCCTATACCTGCCTATGTAATTTTATTGGTATCCATTTTTAGTTTTGAAATTTACCAGTAGCCGCTGAATTTGCCATCCTAGGCTTATACTAGAGTCAATAAGTTTCCCCAGTTTTTTGTGGAAAAAATAGGTGCCTCTGCTTATATTTGGGTCGACTTATACTCAAGTGCATATGGTAAATTTAGTGGCTCACAGGTGACGTCTTCTCTAATGGGAGGAGTTCTCTTTCCCTTTCTCCATTTATTGCAGAATTAACCACACAGACATCTTAGACTCCTCACTTTTCCAACACTGCCCTAGCTGTTCCCATCTCTGTACAAACTCCCTATGGGGTGACAGGTGGAATGAGGTAGGAGGCGTATGGGGCAATAAGAGTAGGTCAGGGTTTATAAAGTATTAGGTGAGGGCTGTATTTTGTGTTGGCACTAGGCCACAGAGGTGAAAGAGGAGGTACAGGTACAGTTTACAGGCACAATCTCCTTTGGAAAAAGAAGACCTACAACTCTCCAGAGATTGTGGTGCGGCAGTGGCCCGTACTCCATCTCCTGCACCTCCAGATGATCAGCTACAGCCATGACCTTCAAGGGTATAAGGGATGGAGTTTAATACTAATATTATTTGAATCATTGGACTATGTTGGACCAGCATTGCATCTATTTCCTTAAAGAAATGTTCAACGAGGGCTGGTGTCTGGGAATGTTAATTTAAATAAATTGTTTATTTCCTTTATTTTTGTGGTTTTTTTAAATATTTTATACCATTGTTAGTAACAGAGGTATCTGATAGACACCTCTTCATTACTATCACTGGGACTTGGTGTTAGCCAGCGTTGTAATTCGTCACCACAAGGCTGACACTATCCTCCTGCCATTATTACCCCAGTACCCAATGCACCAGGGGTACTGGGAAGAGCCAGGTTATTGTTAGAAGATGAATCATCTAATGTGATGATCCTCCTCTGGGGTGGCTATAGGCTGGTGTTTTTAGGGTGGGAACAATATTCATTGACCTTCCCATCATAATAATATCAACCTGCAACGGTTTTACCTTGGCTGGTTCAAAATGGGGTTGGGAAGTGGGGGAAAGCATATCATTTTGATTATTTTTATCCTTTGTTAAAAATCTAAAAAAGAAAAAATAATTAGAAATAATAAATGAGGTGGGGTCCCTCCATTTTTAATAAACAGCCAATGTAAAATGGGCAGCTGCAGCCTGATACTATCAGGATGGAAAGGTCCATGGATATCAGCCCCTTCCAACCCAAAAAATAGCAGGCTTCAGCTGCCTCTGAAGTGTACCATCACATTAGATAGTCCGCCTTATGACGGTAACCTGACTCTTCCCAGTACCCCTGTTGTATTGGATGCTGTGGTATTAGTGACAGGGGGTTAGTGTCACTCTTACGGTGATGAAAAATACCGCTGGCTGACACCAAGCCACAGTGCTAGTAATGGAGAAGCATCTGTCAGATGCCCCTATTACTAACAATGAAAAAATTACAAAAAAAAACGAAAAACATTTTTTAAAAAATAAACACTCCGCCACTCCACCCCTTGTTAACTATTTTATAAAAAAAAAATCCCTACAGATGAGGCATCACCCAGCTTTCCTGATGCTGAATAGCCTATTCAATGCCCTGGAAAGCTTAGTGACATTCCCCACAACAGGCACCCAGAAAAGATGGGTACCTGCTGTGAGGGATGGGGCATCTCCCAGCAGTTCCTGATGCTGTATAGTTAATTCAGCACATGGGAAAGCTGGGTGACATCCACCACAACAGGCACCTAGAAATGCAGGTACCTAGATGTGCAAACAGTGGAATGAACACCACAGTCCTAGGGATTCATGGCATATGCTCTGGATCCCCGGGGCATACAAGTGAAAACTGGGACTCCTGCCAGACATCCTGGGATGGTGGAAATTGTTCCCAAATCAAGAATGTCCTGTTGAAATAGGGATGGTTGGAAGGTAATGCTTGATTATGTTTGTACCTATTTTCTCTACATTGTAAAGTATTGCAGAATATGATGGTACTATATAAATAAAGATTATTACTATTATAGCTCCATTCATATATTGTATGATTCTCCAGTGGGAGAGGTCCAAGTGGCCTTAAAATTGCTAAGAAAATAGAGGTGATGGTGTGCACCATTGCCATGGGATGTTGCTTTGCACAGTGAATTGACTGACGATCTAGGCAAGGCCCTAATCTGTTCTTTATTGTGTGCAATGGAGTTTATATTATTTACACAGTCATAAAGCCTTCACTTAGTTTCTCTGTGCCTTGAATTTCATCTCGAGGCTTTCTCTGTTTGAATTATCATCTTTCCACCTCCCTCTTACCCCCCCATGATCTCTTATCATGTTTAAAGGCCCCAAACCCCTTTCCCCGCTCCAAAGTCCGTGCCTTGAGATAACCTTTGATCCTTTTTTATTCAAACCACACATCAAAAACCCCCCTCTTGAGCCCCTCCACCTGAAAAAAAATTTACGATCCCCCCATTTTCAAAATCTGACATACAAAAAAATGTCCACGCCCTCTTTCCCCCCTTCTCCCGCCTTTTATACTGCAAAAACCTTCTTGTGGCCTCGCAGTTGCACCCTGTCCCCTCCAAACCCTCCCAAAATCTGCGCCCCCCTTTTTCCCTTTCCTGTACTCCCCGCCCTTCCTTCAAAACCCCTTCACTGGCTGCCTTGCCCACCCAATTCAGTTCAAATTATAACCCCCGACCTAGAAGGCTCTCCATAAAATCTTCCCCCCTTCTCTCTGCCCCCAATTCCAGAAAACCCCCCCTCACGCAATCTCCGCCCCTCACGGACCTTCTCCTCTGCTGTTACAAATACTGGTGTGTATGGCTGGAGCCCCAATGGGGGGGGCTAAACACAAACACAAGGGGGGCCTCGGAGTTTTGATCTGGAACACCCGGGAGAAGGCAAGGATCCAAGGTGAGGTTTTGCAGGGACTGCGAGCGGTAAGGGTCACTCGAGGTTTGCGGGGGACTGCGGGGGAGAGGAACAAACTGGAAGGTGATTTTCCTAGGCGAGAGGCTGTAAGCAAAGCAGGAGCTAGGAACACAAAAATAAAGCGGAAGTAACAGGCTTGAGGAGTTTTTATAGGACCTGGGCGGGGAAACGGAAAATAAAAGATGGGCAACCGTTTGGGACAGGGTTCCACCTCTTAAATGAGGGAAAAATTTAAAGGGCAAACCCCAGTAGCAAGTTCCACGGTTAAGGGGGGTTTCCCTGACATTACTCCCCCCTCAAGTTTCGGCCTTGGCGATCCCTGACCCCGGGTCTTTCGGGTGTCTTTGATAAAAATTGTCTTATAAAACGAGGAGCTTGATGTTACCCCGGGGTTTTCCACAAATTTTTCTTGGGCCCAAAACCTTTCCCATTTAAATTGAGGTTTTTGCAGGGGTTTCCTGAAAATTCTCGATTTCCAGGATTCGCCCCCAAAAACAAATTTTCCCTTGCCCATCGATCCCCAAACTGCATCAGGAGGGGGGAAAAGGAACAGGACCGGGAAAAGGGGGGTTGGGACACGGCGGTTTTAGAAGAGATACATAAAATTTAAGGGTGGATTTTTTCAAAAGTTGATGGGAGTTTGACCCAAACAGAAAACGGGAAATGTTTTATCTTGATGATCTTATATGGCCCGACAAACTTTCGGGCCCCTTTTTGGGGGAAGGCATTTAAAATTTTAAAATTTTCTGGTGGGCCCAGCCATCCCTTTATCCCCTACTTTCAAATTTGGTGCTGGTCTTGGGACGTTTTCCCCCTTTCTTTTTGAAATTTTTTCTTGAGGCCCTCTCTAGTTTTTCCCTTCAATATTTAAAAATTTTGCTGTAGTGTAGGGGTTCCTTTCTGGGCAGCTGGAATATGGGGGAAACAGAAGGGTTTTTTATGGGAAGTATGTTTGGATGGTACCCCAAATTTGCAAAGAAAGGGGTTTGTTTGGGGGGGCCCATTTTGGGATTTTGTTGTACAAAAAATTCCCAGAAACAGGAAGTAGTTTAACCCAGTCATCTTGTAGGTGAAAAAATATAGTTTCCCAGGTACTGTTCCGGGTTGTTTTAGTGCGTTAGTCTGTCCATTAGTTTTGGGGGAGGGAAAGGCGGTTGTTGTTTTAATATAAAAGTCCAGTGTTGACCCAAAAAACTCCCCCCCAAAAATTTGGTTTGTAAACTGACCCCATGACCCGAGATATTTCATCAGGAACTCCTTTCGGCAAAAAACACTTTTAAAAATTATGGGGTCAGCAGTGTCCTTGGCAGGGGGTTTTGGGCCCGTACAGGGGTTTGAAATGTGCCCCCTTTGGGTGAGCCGGTAAACTACTACGAGAAAAATTTTTTTCCCTTTGGGAGGTAGGCGGGTTTAAACAAATAAAGTCCAGGGAAAGGGAACCCCCCAGGGACGAGGGGGGACGGGGCAAGGCTGAAAAACCCCGGGGGTGGAAAACGTGGATTTCTTGCATGGGGCACAAACGTCACGGATGTCACAAAATTCCTTACTTCCTGTAAAAAATTGGGCCCCAAAAAAATTTCGGGATAAAAATTTTCCGTGTCTTTTGCACTCCTTTGTGAAAAAGCAATTTTTAGAATCATGGGTTAGTCTCAGGATCTTCAGCCCTTCCCCCTTTCTTTGGGTATATATAGCTCCCTCCCCTTTGGGCCCACTTCCCTTGTTTTAAGGGACTAAATGCACATAAATAGGGGGGTTGGGGGAAAAACAAGGAGTCGGTGCCTTTAGGCCTTCTTATTTTTTTCAAGCAATTCTTTATTATGGATTACCCCAAAATTTGTAGACTCAGGAACAATTGTTTTGAGCGGTAGTAGGAGGGGGAATTCTTTGGAGAAACATTCGGATAGTGCATCCGCCTTCCCATTAGGGATCCGGGCCTGTATAAAATTTTACAAAATTAAATTGTTTGGGGGAAAAAGACTCCAACGGTTGGGCGAGGAGATAGAAAATTTGGGATCTCAAAAATTTCCCAAAAATTTACGGGGGTCAAAAGGGAACGTTTATTTGCTGTGGGGCCCCCTGAAGATGGTGTTTTCCTTTCCCTTTTAAGGCGGGAATTTCGCTAATAGTTTTTTTTCCCCCACATCAAATTCTTCTCGGCAGATGAAAAACCGTCGGGAGAAAAACCCCACAAGGATGTAATAAATCTTGTCTCCTGTTCTTAAAATTTGGAATACCCCCAATAGCAAAAGGTCTAAAAGCATCCACTTCACAAATAAAGGGCCCATTCGGGGGTTCGGATGAATTAATAAGGGGCTGTAGGGGAACTTGGTTTTAGGAAGGGAAGGATCTTGTGGGGAAGGAGCCCAAACAAAAGCATTCTTGTTTTAGTCAACTGTGAAAATGGGAAAAAATTATTCTGAGAAATTTTTAAATGAAAGGTTATGGGAATTTTTGGCAAAACCTATGAAACTTTTTTGAACATCCTTTATGTTTCTGGGGTAGGCCAGTCTATATTGTTTTAAATTCTTACTAGATTTCCCATTTTTAGACCTTGAGGCGAAATAAAATACCCAAAAGGAATTGGATCTCATTTTGATGGAATTCACATTTTTCAACTTGTTGTAGAGAGGGTTTTCTCCCAGACGTTCTAGAAAAGTTTCCTTTGGTCGGGGGTGTTTTTCCATTGGTTGGAAAAAATTCAAAATATCGTCCAGGTTTGATGACTAAAACTGGTCCAGGGGCCCTTAAAGATGTCTTTGACGAGAGGGTTGGAAGGGGCGGGGGGCTTTGCAAACCAAAAAGGCATAAAACAATTTTTCAAAAGGGCCCGAAAGGGGACAAAAAAGTGTTTTCCTTTTTCCCCCCAAACCGATTGTACAAAACTAAGTTATAGGCGCCTGGGTAGGTCAAAATTTGGAAAATAAAATTTTCTTTGAAATTTTGTATTTTTCCCAAAACCCGGGGGGGGGGGGGATCGTGGAAAAAGGAAAACGGTTCTTTGGGTTTTAAATTTGTTTAATTCTTTTTAAAATTTCAATACAAGGTTTAAAGGAAACCCATCTTTCTTTTTAACAAAGAATAGGGAGCCCCCTGGTGAGGAAGTTGGGGGGGATGAACCCTTTAAGCCAGATTTCTTCTTTTTTAATCCTTAAAGGGGTTTTTAATTCGGGCCCTCCCAAAGGATGGGTGTTTCCCAAAAAGGTTTGGGTTTGCCCCCGGAAGCAATTCTAGGGGGCAATCATAGGGTCGGTGTGGGGGAAGCTTTTCTGCATTTTTGTTTGCTCCCGACAATCCGCAAATTTCCCAAGGTAAAACAAAAGGGTTTAGCCCCTATTGATTTTTGTTTTTTGAAATGGCCCTTTCGGGGCCTTGTTCGGGTTTAAAGGGGGGTTTTGGTTTGAGGGGGCCCATCCCCCAATGGGAACTTATCCCCTTGGGTTTTCCCAGTTAATCACTGGATTCGGTGCTTCCCAAACCAGGGAAAAGGGGGGGGAAATAAACGGGAAAGTGTGGAGAAGAGATTAATAGAAACGACAAATTTTAATTGTTGAGAAGTCATTAAAGACCTTTCCAGTGGTTTTTGGGCTCTTGATCCCCCTGGCCTGAGCTCACTGGAGATCCCCTTCTACGGGTCTTTCCCCTTACCCTGGGCGAGAGTCTTTTTGGATCTTAAAAACCCCCTGTTTTCGAGCAAAGGGCAGGTCCCTAAAATTACCACTTTCCCCCGAGGGCCACCATAGCCGAGGTAGTTTTCCCGGGAGTTAGGCCCCCGGAATTTTTAAAAGGAAAGGGAAACAATGAGGGGGTCTTTGTTCTCTTTCTTTAAAATTTTCCCGGGGCCACTGATGAGGGTGGAAAAGGACAACTGCTTTTCCGGGGTAATTTTTGTCTCCTTGAAGCAAGGGGGTTCTCCATCTGAGCAGTCAGGATCCTAAAGGCGCCACCAATTCCCTTTGGGGGCTTAGGGCAGTTGATAAGGAAGTGGTCAGTTCCCACAGTAGAAGCATAAACTCTCCCGAAAGCGAGGGTCTCTTCTGGTTTAAAGCTCTACGTCTTTAATATAGAATTTTACTTGCATTGGTTCACTCCCGATTCTCTGCGGGGGTTTCCCTTCCCCGGGGTTCCCTTTGGGGAAAAGGGGACCCGGGGAAAAGACTGGGCCCGCTTGGTATCATAGTTCAAGTAGCCCTTTTTTTTTGTCGCCGTTCAGACCCGCCGGGGACAATTCGGTTTCAGTATTTATGAAAGGTTCCCAAACCTTTAAAAAGGGGTTCTGCACGGGCCAAATTTTGTCTTTTTATGAGCTTTCATAGGTTTCCCTTTCCTTTAAAAAAAAACAAACTTTGCTGATCATTCCAAAATTTGGGGTCGATTGCCCACCTCTTGAACTCCATGGATACTGGCCACGGGGTGTTTGCCCTGACGCAATGCAGGATGGTGCTTCCCCTGTTTGCACAAAAGTTGGGGTCGTCAAAAATTTTAATCCAAAGGCGTCAATGAAATTTTCCCCCGGTGATTCAAACGGGCGTTTGGGTTCTCAATCAAGGGGTAGCCCCGGCCAATTTCTTTAAAGGTCAATAGCATAATGTTTCTAAAGCAACCCCTTTTTCCCATCCGTGGAAACTGGGGTTGGATTTGCGTCAAGATAATCTGCATTGGGGTTTAAGGGAAAACCCCCCGGGAAATTTTTCGGTCCCCGCCAAATTTTAAAAGGAGGCAAAATTTGGGTTTACTACCCGGGAAAAAAATTTTGGGGGGGTTGGGACGCTTATTTTTAAAATGGAGTATCCCGGCGGTTTTAAAGTTGCAACCCGGGTTTCCCGTGGTCTTGAATTTGGGTTTTTCCCTAGCTTGAATTTTGTGGGAAAGGGCTGGCCCTTTAAAAGCGTCTTTTTTCATCCTCAATGGCCCGATCTCAGTGGCATATTAGCCACGTTAAATGTTTAAAATTGTTGATGCGAAACTTCTGGGTTCCCGCCCCGGCGGACTCCAAATTTTGGGTTGGTTTTTCCTTGGGTTAAGGGTTTCTGGTGTGTATGGTGGAGTCCAATGGGGAGGGGGTAAGCAAAAAAACACAAGGAGGCACTGGGTCTTGATCTGGAAAAGCGGAGAAGGCAAGGATCCCAAAGGGGAGGATTAGCAGGGACTTCGACGGTAAAACAGGCCCTCGAGGTTTGACGGGGGACTGCGAGGAGAGGAAAAAAATGGAAAGGGGGGTTTTCCCAGGCGGGGGGGAGGGACCCGTAAAATAAGAGGAGCTAGGACACAATTTCCAAGCAGGAAATAAAAGGGTTTAGGAGTTTATATTGGAAAACCTTTTAACCCCCCCCCCGGAAACAGGAAAAAAAAGGGTGGCAACCAAAAGGGGAAGTTTCCCCCATCTTGATGAGGGCAAACTTTTTGGGGGAAAACACAGTTTGGGAAGTTCCACGGTATAGCAGGGCTTCCCCGCATCCCGCTCCCCTCTAAAACAGCTCCCAAAAAATATAACCGTCTCCAAGACTTTTCCCCCGTGCTTCAAACCCCCCAAATCTGGAAAAAAACCCCTTAAAATCAAAACATCAGGGCTCTTCCCACTTTCACCCCGTTTCCCAAAAAGCAACCTGAAAAACCCCATCTCTTCAAAGGGTAGCCTCAACCCCACATTAACCCCCACCCACCACTACCCGGCCCCCAAGCATGTCCTTGGGCCCCCCCCACCTTCTATCTCTCCCCCTTCCCCTTTTTGTTGATTGGGAAGCCCCTCGTGGGCGGGCCCCTTTCTCTCTGTTTCAGTTACTAGGGCTTTTTTTCACCATTGTATTTTTTTCAATATTTGGTTTTGTATGTAATTTCCCCCCAAATTTTTTCCCGGGGCCCTGGAAATTTAAAGGGCCCTCTTAAAAATAAATTTTTTAATAATAAATAATTTTAAAAATAGATTGTATTAAAAATTCTGCCCCCAAAAAAAATGGGGGAAGTTCCCGGGGTCAGTCTTCGAATCCAAACCATTAAAATGTCCCTGGTCCATAAATTTTATCAGGTCTGCCTCTTGTTCTACAAACCCTGCCCTTTTTTAAAATTTGGGATTTTGACCCGTCTTAGGAAAATTGGAGGGTTGTTTGTGGAGGGCCCAAAGAAAGAGGAAAAAATTTGCACCTAAAAGATATTATTGGGGGTTTTTAAGAATGTAAAACCCCCCCCCGGTTTTCTCTCCCCCTTTTGGTTTATTTGGGGAAGTGTGAACTGTTTAAAAAAAACCCATTTTCCTTTAAAACCCCCCTTACAGCCATAAACTGTTTCTAAGAAGGAGTCGCTGCTTTTTTTAATTTAATAGCCTGGAAATGGGAAATGAACAAATGCTGAGCCCTTTTGTCCTGGAATTTGGATGGTGTTGTAAACTAAAATGAGGAGACAGCATCTTTTTGGGCCTTTTTCTCTATGGTGCACTATATTCTCTACAGCTGCTGAGATGCATATTAGGCTAGGCCCCCCATTGGGCAAGTTTAAAAATTGGGCCGGTTTGGATTCCCGTTTCTGATGTTTTGGGGGGTTTGGGTTTTGTTTCCCCGTTTTTTTCGGATTCGCCGGTCCCTTTTAACCATTGACTAGCACCACTTCTGCCTGAAAAAAATGGGCGGAAGAATTTTGATTTTTCCCCAGTTTTCAGAAAGGGCCCGGTGGTTAGAAATCTGTCCCATTTTGTAGGGCTACCAAAAGGGGGATTTTTATTACAGTCTATGCCGTTTTGGGGGGAAAATATGGCCAAAATGCCAGGGGTAGGGGAAACCGAGCCCCTCAGCTGGCAAAACACGCCCTTTGGGGCACCAAAAATGCTTTTTTTGCAGGCCCGCTACAAGCCGCTTCCCCTTGTTTTTTTATAGAGGGTACTGCTTTCTTGTGGAGCCGGGGGGAGGGAAGGAGCGGGGGGGGATCGTTTGTCCCCCTCCAAAATAGGCGGGGAATGGTGGTTTGGGAGAAAAGATGCCGGAGCAGGCACAGTGAATAACTGTCTGGTCTTCACCTTAACCTGCATTCATGATTATGTGTCTTCTCCATGATAGTCCGGACTTTCCAGCTCTCTGCATAATTCAGGGGAGTGCAGGAGCAAGACAGCTAGTGAGGAAAGAAATAGGAGACAACAGTCATCAATCAGTTCAGTGCCCAAATCTAATCAACACCTCCCCTGTATCATTTACTGTACACACATATTGTGTGTGTGAGGTCAGGAGTAGCAGTGCTGAGTGTGTGTGTGTGTGAGATCAGGAGTAGGAGTACTGAGTGTGTGTGCGTGCGTGCGTCTGTGTGCTTAGCTTTCTTTTACTGCTGAAAGAATGAAGGCTGAACTCTGCTTGTTTTCTATTGGGCAACAGAGACGTCACCTCAGTATTCAGGTTAAATTGCCGTGCTGGCACCTTGCGATAAATAAGTAAGTTTTGGGTCGCAGTTTGGGCACTCCGCTTAGAAAAGGTTCGCCATCACTGGCCTATGCGGATGGTTGCTTGTTAGTTTTCAGACAGTTTCCAAATCCGCAAACCGTCTGAAAATCTGACGAAAAAAACCATGTCCTGTTGACGGACCCTTACTATTCTTAAAAAGTATTTTAATTGCAGAAGTAATAAAATTGCAAAATTCAACATCCTTCATCACAGGGAGAAACATAAGGTATCTTAACAAATTGTAACATACAAACGCATAAGGTTGGGTTCACACATCAGACTTTTCCTGTCTGAAAAATCCGACGTAATCCATAGCAAAAATCCGAGGCGACACACTGGATTTCTGCAGAGGATTTTTACTTAAGGCTGCTTTCACACAGCGCAATTTTGGTGCAGTTTTATCTGCGCTCCAATTAAACTGCCTTTATTACCAGCAAGCTTCTTTCAGTTGTCTAAATTGTTCAGAAAGGTGTTTCAAGCAAGTAATCAATCACTGTGTTTGAAATCTTGTGGATTACAAACACACTAACGGTGCATTTTTGAAGCGTTTTTTAATGCTTTTTTTGTGCAGTAAGGCACAGCAATTAATGCTGTACATTACTGCACAAAAATCACTGTGTGAAATCCACGTGGTGTGGAAGATCTGCGCTGTAGTTGACTGTGTGAACGACAGCACAGTCTGATCAAGGGGAACGGCTGTCGGATTACAGGAGGATTTCAATATGGAATCTGCACTGAATTTCCGTTAAAATCCATTGGGTGAACTTTAACTCTCCAACTATAACAGAATTCCTAAAAAGAAAACAACTCTAAGGGCCACGTGTATGAAATGGTTTTAGTCTAAAACTCACTTTTTTCCCCATAGAAACCTATGGGCAAAACCGTGAATGTAAGACCAAAACCGTTTCATACATGTGGCCCTAAATCTCAACCAGCCAGTGTATGTTTTCCCCTGTAAACAGATGTTTATCCTTTAATTTTAACTCAAACTTTTCCCCGATTGTGTGTTGCAGCTAGGTGACTCACATCCTCTTTGTCCTCATGTACTTAGTAGCTGAGTGCTATATGTGCATTGTCATTGTATTCTCTATACTATACTACTTGGCGTCCATAGACTGGATGGGTTTGCAGGCTAAAAGAAGTGTCTTCTGAAAGCACATAGGCTCTGGATCAATATGTAAGTTAATCATTTTCTTTGCTTTCTATAAGGATGCATTAGCACAGACTTTTATCTAATAACTCTGCGATGCAGCAGCTCTATGAAGCAGATATATTTGCTGTAGACTATTCTGTTGCTTAGCTTTGCTTAGCATTGCTGTTTTAAAAGAGTTTATGAAAAGCTATTTAGGGTTTTGGGGAGATTATAAAACGGGGGACATAAAGTAAATAAAATAAAAAAGGAAAATACTGCTTTAATCCCGGGAAAGGGGTTTTTATGACATGGGTTTTTCAACTCTTGTAATTTCCCAGTGAACCAGCCTTTTTGAATCTGATTTGCATACTCCACCTACTTGTGTGACATCACTCCATGTGAAAATGAGCTCATGAATTTAAAAGAGACAAAACATACAAAGACTTAAAAAAAACATAATCTAACAAATAGGGAATATTTTTCTCAAAAAAGCCCAAAAGGGGGTTTTATTTTTTTTGCTATTCCCCCCCTTACGGCCATAAATAAAGAATGAGGTCTTCTTTGGATTGTACTCGAGGAATATTTCCCCACTTCATATTTAGAATAGCATTGTAAAAATCCTAATTTTCTTGAAAAAAAGGGACCAAATTGTATAATACTTTAACAGTATTCTCTGGAAATAAGACAGTCAAAATAACATTCAAAACAAAATCTGGGTTTTCCCCCGTCGAAAGATTTAAAAATTGTTAACATTTTCATTTCAGGACAGTCCCTTTTAACAAGCTCTATTGTTAAATGTGGTTTTATCTTAAATTTGCTTGCCCCTTAGACTTTTGTGACCTCATTGCACTAAATTTTCTTGTATATTAAATTTTAAAGAACCTTTCCATTCCCGACATACTTTTTTTTATTAAAGGGGTTTTGCCCAATGTTGTTGCGTGGGGTCCCCAAAATGGGTATTTCACACTTTTCAAATTATGTGATTAAAAAAATTTCAGTCTGAGAGAGTACAGGTGCCTTACCTTCCTTAGTTACTTTTAAAAACTTCTATTAGATACGACTACAAAGTAGTGGGGCCCGGGGTTGCGCAGAGCACACTTCTTATCTGATAGAGGCCTGAAGAAGCTTTCAAGGCACCGGGTAAAATATGTTTTGTTTTGTATCAGAATCCCCTGTTGTAGGTGATTATCTGAGTAAAACCCTGCTTTTTTGATGACAGGGAACATGAAGGGGCTTTCCCGAGGGTTGGAGAAAAGGTGTTGTCTTTTGTATACAGAATCCTATTGTAGTTTGTTATTTGAGTGAACATTTCACACGATCCCTTATACATGGCCTTGTGCTTGGCTGTTTTCTCTCTCTCTAAACCAAACATTGCTTTTTTACAATTTCGCTTAGCAGATAAGGCAGTCCTGGAAAACCCCCTTTTAAAAAAGAATTCTCCAGAAAAAACATTTTTAATAATTTCCTTACACCTTTATGTTGTGAGATTTCCCCTTTTTATTCCTTTTTTAAAAATTCACAACCAAACTGTCAGCTGGGTTTAATTAGGGGGGGTCCCTGCAAGTCTACATGACCAATCAGTGTAAATTTTGGTGTGTGGGGAACACCCCTTTGGGAAAACTGGAATGCTAACATCCATCTGAATAATTCAGTAATATATTTTTAGATGGAATAACAGAGAAACAGCACAATATAGTTATAAGAGAAGATGCTTATGTCACGGGGGAAAAAAAATTTCAAAAATGCATTCAGGAGATTCACAGGGCCTTTTTAAAAGAATTTTTTAACACAGCCAACGGCTGTAAAATAATGGTTTGTTTATAATAATTAACATTTTTTTTTCTTAACTTTTATTTTGGGCTTGTTAAGCTGCAGTTTTTATTGGGATAAAGAAAGGAAAAAATGTTCCCTTTAAAAAAAATCCAATTTATTAAAAAATCTTTGTGAAAAAAAAGAAAATGGAGCGAAAAGGAATTTTAAAAACAAAGAAAACAACCCCTAATTTTCGTA